>CM061919.1:235065404-235183675 GCA_031002005.1 Vandiemenella viatica | reverse complement strand
TGACCACGAAATATATATAAACTTACTTATATGATATGTATTTTGCAACAAGTGAAAAAGGAGATAAAGAATGAAAAAAAAAAAAAAAAAAAACAGCACCTGGGCTTGAACCGAGAACCAGCACTTTGACAGCCCAGCCCAGCGCGTTACCACTAGGACACCTGGACTCACAGAATCTAGTGCGTAATATAAATATGACCAAAGAAAAAATATACATATAGATACAACAATCCGTGATTGAATAGTAATCTGTATACAGAATCGAACTGTTGCAAGAGAAGTAATCAGTTAAATGAAATATTCTAGATGAGACTGGAACATAAATAATTTTTCATTTCGCCTATGTGTGTGTCCAGCTATGAGACACTATTTCTGGTATAGGGAAATTGCTACAGCGCTGCGACTACTAGGCAGAACATCGTGGCAACATCGCAGAAAGTAAATATGGCAACGCTTACCAGGAAAAAGTCTTAAGTTTCCTACTTCCTTCGGCAAGGAAGAATACCTTTATAACACGTAAATAATGCACGTAATAATTTAACACGAGCAGCACATTTGCAAAAAGTTTTTGTTGGTTTCAGAATTATCCAACTTACAGCTGGCAATTGAAATACGGTGGGAATCCATGTTAACTGCATGAGGGCAATACAAAAAGTAACGTCTCCCAAGCATTCATAGATAAAGAATCAAATTAATTTATTTACAGTTTTAGAGGTTGAACAAATATCTATTTTTCTACATCATTACCATTTCGGAACACACGTTGGTCGTTGCTGTAAATGACAATGGTTCGAATCCAAGTTCGGCCATGCATATTTGTGGTTTCCAAGGTTTACCCAAATCACTCCATATGAATACCGGAATAGGTTCTTTACAAGGGCATGGCCGAAATCCTTGCCACTACTCCTATCCAGCCAATAATCACCTCTATGTCGACGAGGCGTAAAATCATAAGAATTTTTAAATTTATTGAGGAGGTCGCAGCTGGCTTGAAATCGATTAACAATACCTTCTCCCTATCCTTATTTTTTTTGTTTATTGCTTTACGTTTCATCGATGTTGAAGTTATTACAGTAGGGAACGGCCATGGCCTTCTATAAGAATCGTCCCAGCATTTGCCTGGAGCCAGAACGTTACCGCTCACACGCCACGCTCGGTCTTCCAGTCTTTAGACATCATCAACCTTACTTTACCGGTAGACTGTGTTTGTTTGAATCCTTGAGACCAAGGTGATTATGGAGTCGATAATGACGGGTGACAAAACTTGAGCGTTCCACTTTATACCGGAGACTAAAGAACAATCACGCGAACGGCGACATCCTCATTCGCCAAATGCTTGTATTTATTTATGTTATTCCAAACAAAGAATAACGCAGGTAATTTCACGCCTTGTTAAGTAATGAGCATTTAGACCCAGTATGTAATAAATCCCAATCCTGTAAAGATCATGAAGTAATAGTGTCAACAACTAACAGCATTGTAGAAAACGGGAAAAACGGTCATTTAAGAACTCCCTGTCTTTAAGCCCGATTCTCAATTAACTTTAATTACTTACACCAGTTATAAAAGAATTTATTTTTGTCCTACGATAATAATCTGGTTGTAAATTTTTTAGTGACAATGGTCGTTTAATTTGTTGCGGTGGTAATATTTAGTTCTGCGCGATTAACTCTCATTTATTTATATAGTGCATAATCATTATCGTCCACCTACAAAGAGAGCAATAATTCCTCTTGTAAATTATTTCTTTCTGAAACGCGATGATCGTTCTACTCTGAAATAAATATATTGGAAACATGTGTGTCGTTTGAAAAGGGACAGATGATATGATTTCGGCGCGGCTTGAAACCCGTGTAGATTTTCGTCAGTTCTGCTGCCGCAAATCTTTCATGCTTACGTCGGCTATTAGTTACGAAACATTGGGTAGTTTCGTAGATGTTTATCTTATTTCCTGACGCAGTTAGGAAAGAATCATGGATACCTTATACTAATAAGCAATGTGCAGTTTCGGTACGCTTAAAAAATAAAATACAAGTAAAGATAGATTTCTAAATTAAAAAAAAAAAAAATAAGAACTACTTGGATTTGAACTCGGAAAAGCTCGCTCAGCAATTCAGAACGCTAACCATAGGACCACTGCAAGCTCGGTGCTACCTTCCTCGAATAGGCGTATACAACGCAGCGTAGGAAGACTGTTTCATTCAATCCATCTTGGAGAGAGACACTTCCGAAATAATTTCTTGTTTCTGTAGTTTCGTAGTACTAAAAATTCTACCTCATGGAACATGATTATCCCTTGGTTTGTGGATTGACCAGATATATGAGTGAAACATTATCCGAAGGAATTATCCAAATGAGTATAACAATCTTATCGTTATAGTTTTATGCTAATCAACCGTAGTAACATATAGCATTGAGCCTGTTTCCTGCCTCACTTTAATGCAATCCCGTTAATTACAACTTTTTGGAAACGTTTCAAGATCTGAATTTTGGTAAAGTATTATAGAAATGTAATGGTGGGATGATGAACTGTTCAGCCAATAAGAATCGTCAGTGGGAGGAGCTTAATTCCTACCTGTTGGCCAATTGGTTCCTGCATTGACTTATGGAAATGAAAAATCTGCAGTATAGATGGCTTTGAATAAAATATCCACCATTGAAATTGCGAGGAGGCGAGCCAGTATTGCGTTCCTGTTGCCTGGGATGACATTGATGCCAGATTGTGCAAAATAAGAGTGATAGAATATTTCAGCAGCGGCCAGAAGTAATGTCAAAGACTGTACCTCAAATGTGAGGAGGTTAGGGTGAGATCTGGCCTGGACCAGAAAAAAACACCGAAACCACCATATCTACATAGTGAAAATGCAACATAGGTGTTTTATTTACTTCCTAGAAATTTTTGTTAGGTTGAAATACAGCCTGGAAAAAAAAAGTCACCAAAATTACAAGGAACTATACCTATAACTGATTTTTATCATGCTATATTTCGACAACCATGCGAGATATCAAAAATATATATATATATATATTATTTATTTTCGATTTGTTTCGTTGAGTTCTATAAGAATTCATTGTTCAGATTGTTGCGCCACAGTAATGATAGAACTGCCGGTTATGATGCAGACTGGACCATAATATTTTGCTGCACATGAGAATTGTGTATTTTATTTTTTTACTAATCCTTGTGGTTAGGTTGAAACGCGGCATGGACCAGAATAAAAACGTCACCAAAATCTGAAATTTTTAAAATAGCCCAAGGTAATGTTTAGAACTTTTTTTTTTTAAAAAAATGATCACTTCAAAAGACTTCATAGTTTCTGAGCTTAATTAGAAGATATTGTACTGATAGTAGCCTATATAATTTTGCTAGAAAAATCACTGCATTCATAATTCATAAGCTAACAACTAATAATAAATAAATTGTTTGTTCTCTTCTGGTACACACCGCAATTCAAGCTACCAATATTTCCATTAATAGCTATTGCGGCTACAAAATCAAACTATGTAGACACACCTAAACACATGAAATGCATCGCGAACTACATTTCGGGCAACAGCGTTTATTTAATCACATTTAGTTCGCACAGCACAAATTATCACAATTAATTTCATAGTACACTTTCAATGTGAACTGAAACTTGAATAAAGCCTGCAGAATACCATATTCACTGTGTCGCGATGTAAACTTGACCCGCTCAAATTAAATTTTCAACACTTGTCTACAATAAGGCTAGCTTTTCAGGTGCAAAGTAGTAACATATGCTAATTTTCTACACTACACTAATTTGAGAACGATATGATCCTATTGATGAATAAATATATAGCGATAGATCCTAATGTTGCAGTTACCTATCAGATACTTCAAGAACGATAATTACAATGTAACTTACTTATGAAACGCTATTCCAGGTTGTTTCCTATCTTATCTGTTTTGCAACCATATGCAACATAACTTGGCATTATAGAAAACTTTAGAATATTAGAAAATGAAATATTCTCAGCAGCTGGCACAGTGCAAACAACCCAATTTTTTGGGGGATCCCTATGGCCGCCACGCATGCGCAGTAGGAGAGCAGTTTTTTCATGAGGTTTCACAGATTTAGCGTTATTTCGTCTCCATATATTCCTTCCTCCATGATCACTACATGCTTGAAATGCTAGTCTTTTCGATTGTAACTTGAACCATTTGGAGCTCTGGCCAGAAATTCTGAAATTCAAAGAAGTATACAATTAGTGTCCATTAAGCAATGTTAAATTTTTATTGTAGGGGTTTATATTTCTTCTAATTCTTTGTTGAGATACAGGATTCAGTAGGAAGTAAAAGCAAATGTGCTATAAGTGCTCAAGGTAAACTCATAGTGTGCTGCGACTTGCTAAATACAAAATACTGGTTGCAGAATTTAGATTAAATATAAACCAAAGTGGGAGAAAAGCTATTAAATGTAACTGAAATAATAGCAATAACAGAAGACCAAATATAAAAATGGGTTCAAATCCAGAAAACGTTAGTGAATTATGGTTTTAATAAGTAAAATGAACCATGTCAGAACGTGAATAAGTCTAGCGAAAAGAGTCTCCTTCAAGAATTGATATCTTGTAGTTTCAAATATTGATCTAGCACTCAGAAAGAGGTTCCAAAAACTATATTTTAGCAGCACAACACTATAGGAAAGTGATGCATTGACTTTAGAAACGTATTATATTAGTGATAGTGATAGTGTTGTTGTGTTGTGTGCGAAGTAACTTGAGGTCAAAACCTGCATTCACGTAGGTAGTTGCGAAAGACACACGAAAAGCGATAATCATGATGTTCGAAATGTCAGACTAATCAGGAAGCAGTGTTCTTCCACTTGTCCAGAACAAATGCCATTCAGCATGCACGGTCCGATGGGCTGATTTTTAACGCTTAGAACGTATCGTTTCTGTAAATGTAGCGCACCTTATTTTAAAGATTGGAAACCACGCTATTCGCGATTAAATACTCGCAGCTTAAATAGGGAATTAATTGCACAAATAAAATACCACAAGTCCGTTAGTAATGCATTTAATCATAGTTTATAATCAGGCTTCTACAGTAGTTTGAAGTGGTCATGTAGGAATATTTAAGTGTTTCTTGCAATTAGTGCTAGGGATGGGCATTTAAAAAAATATATCGATAAATATCGAAATGATATTTACAAACACAATCGATATATATCGGGAAAATAATATCGATACTTCGATATTTCGATATTTTCGGCTAAAGGGAGTAATTATTTTTAAAAAAATATAAAATACATCGAAATATTTAAGAAAATTAAAGACACAGGTAGAAATTATACAAACTTTTATTAATTTATTATTTTTTTCAAACAATCAAAACAGTATTCGTCTGATATGGACATCGAAAGGACACACTGTTTTATGAGCTCCCCCGTCAATCTACTCCTGTTGTTCGGTACAGCTAAGTTGACTGCAGAAGCCAATCTTTCGGATCACACAGAAGAAGCTTGACATATAAGGTATTTCAGCGCGATTTCCGAAAGCACTGGCTTGGAGCGCTGGCGATTCACTCAAAACTTTACTGGGTCTAATTTTCTGTCTCTTAATGGCTGGTCCCGATACTGCTTAAGCTCATTAGGAACTGAGTCAGAGCTTGGAACCTCTTGCATAACAGTAGTGCTAAAGGATGATAGCTTTTCATGTGTGGACCAAATTGATGCGTTATCCGCGATATCTTGTGCTGCTGCTGTAGACCTTACTTCTGGAGAACGTTGTCCTCGTCGTGTAAGTTCACAGCGAATATCATCACTTAATGTAGATATCGCATTTGACACACCGATTGGAGAAGTGAAGTGTATACGTTTGAATCGAGGTTCCAAAATGGTAGCTGCGGCAAGGAATGTATTTCTTTCTAAAGGACTTAATTTCTCTTGTTCCGTTACTTTTCGAATCAGATTTGTAACAGGAATGACTAAGCTAGCAGTCACATAATTTGTTCCACTAACCTCTTCAGTGGCTTCTTTGAAAGGACCAAGAACGATAATAAGATCACGTATTACATTAAGCTGTGAAGTTGCAACCATTTCAGGTGTGTTTATATTTGACTGACTTTTTGTAGCTCAGATTTTAGCTACAATTGCAGACAATCAGACAAAGTATTTTACGTGATAGCAGAGTGCTGCAAATGAATTATTTTCACTTAACACTCCATCAACGTATTTCATCATCAGGACTTGACCAGTAAGGTGCAATTTCTAATCACCAAACCTCTCTGCAGTGCGTATGGTGCGAGGGCGTACGACTTTGTTGATGGTGATTCA
The DNA here is from genome assembly GCA_031002005.1 of Vandiemenella viatica. NCBI lineage: Eukaryota > Metazoa > Arthropoda > Insecta > Orthoptera > Morabidae > Vandiemenella > Vandiemenella viatica. Next base: position 235,177,373 of record CM061919.1, on the reverse strand, counting down.
TCCGTCGGATGGGAATGTTAAGCTTGGCACCCCCTTTATAATATTTCGCAAAAGTAAGCCTGAACATGCCGACACCGCCTTCCACCCTCTCCCTTCATTCATCTCTCATCCACAACACTCTATTCTGAACCACACAGTGTCACTGTCATACACACTCAGGAACACTGTCACACTGATGAAGGAAATGGGGAATTTTTTTAACTGCTTAACGTCTCTTAACAGCGAGATCTTTAGAGGCGGGAAAGGATGGGGGCAAGGAATAAAAAGGAATTCGGACATGGCCTTTTGAAGGAAGCATCCAGGCATTTGCCTGGAGTTATTTGAGAAACAATTGAAAACCTAAATCTGGATGCCCGGATGGGGATTCGACCCGACCTCCTCCCGAATGCGAGGACAGAACGTTAACCATTTCACCACCACACTCGGTGAAACGGGAAACCACCCCAGTTCATCTTCCTAGGGCTTTCCTTGGAGGGATATACATCACCCATAGTAATCTCCTACGACCGGACACGGGAGAGGCGTTCGAAAAGGATCATACAATCGGTAAAAACTATTGGTGTCACAGTGATCGAAAAGCTAAATACCGCTCTCACTACATCAATCGAAGACAGCAATCACAAGAAAGGATTCTTTAGGGGGGCTGTAATTTACGAGAAAGCTATATGACTTTATGCATATTTTAAAGGTCATTACAATGAACATTAGGATAGAGGATTTAAAGCAATCCAGAATTGGGACAATCACTCCATTGCATCAAAATTTTTCTGTATACCTGTTCTTGGAACGTACTCCCCATAATCTTGTATAAACTGCCATTCCGTATTCAACGTTTCCGTAATCAAGATTTCTGTATGTAAGATTTTCGTATTTGTGGCATATTTACGGAACGTATTCCTTGTGATTAAGGAATTTTGACTGTAGACTAGATTGCAGACATTTAAATGGATTAACGGTCATTCATAATGACTTGTGGTCCATCAATCAATTCATTGTTATTCATAAATGAAAAGAGAATATTTCAACTACAAAAATAAAATAACCGCTTACATGCTAACATAAAAATGACGTTAACGAAAGTTGTTAAAATTAAACAGCTTTTTTTAACCTCTCAACCGCTGATGAAGCTATTATATTTCGACGAATTCACTTTTTAAGACACTTTCAGAAGATTGGATATGTACGTATATATATCCTATGTACATGTAACGATTAAATTGGATACTTAATTGCGTTCGTAGAAAAAATATCGAATTGGTGCTTAAAATCGATACACCAATTACAATATCGATGTATCGATATATCGAAAATAAAAATATCGGCGATAAATATCGATATTTTTTAGAAGAAATATCGATATATCGATACATCGATATATTTTGCCCATCCCTAATTAGTGCTTTACGCCTCGTCAGTAAAGAACCTATGCACTAGATACCACATTAACTGCAAGGACTAAGTAATGACACTTTAAACCTGAAACAGCAAGTGTTTAATTTTTTTTAACTATAAGCATATAATGTTAACAAATACAAATTGATGGAACTGTACAGGTACAAGATGTATTGGCAATTAGCTGATCTGGAGACCAATTTACACGTTGCTCAAGGTAAGCCTCATAAGAGAGCCTCGTATTATATATAGATATGGTAACATTTAATAATTGTTTACGATCCGAGATTGTTCCAAATATTTGTGACGTTGTATATTGAAATTTCGTTTAATTCCTCATGGTTACCGAAAGCAGGAATATAATAATTTCTTACCTTCATTTCCGTATATTTCGAAGAAAGACCTTATAGTAAACAGAAACCACAGGTGTGTTGCTGTTTTACGACCGCTTGCATAGCTGCCAGTTTCGCGTTTGGAGCCACGATATTCTCCTGTCACTCTTAAGGGAGAACTTGTGGCACTAAGGGTGTATCCATTTTAGAAAGAAATTTACTCACTGCACCACTTTTGGAAAAAATTACTCAGCGCCCCTTTTCAGGAAAAAAATAAAAAAATAAAAGAATAAAAAAATTGGCAGTCATTGGGGACAGCAAAACTTTAACTATGAATATCATACGCGCAACACGTCATACTCACAACCACAGATATACTAAATAATAATAATTCAGTGTGGTCGTAATGACCTGTTGACAGGGTTTCTATTGACTGCGCATTCCGCCTCTGTCTTAGACACCTTAACCTAACCCTGTAATTCTACCATGTATGGAGACCTACAGTTTTATTTGGAATCCGAACAACGGACGCATGTAAAGGTCGAGTTAAGAGCCTATGAAAATCCCCGCGAGACAAAGATTCGAACCGGGGACGTTTCATTCCTCAGTCAGACACCTTAACCACTGAGCAATCACACTGCAACAGATATACTGTAATATTATCATGTCGGTGACGCGAAGATTTTACCCATCAAAAAAACAACCTACGTGCCGAAAGAAGTTTTCACTACAAAAACTATAAATATAATCAACCCGAAGGTTGGTCGAATGATCTCAAAGGAGAGCAATAGTACCAAGCTATTGTGTCACAGGCAGGAAAGCCAATTCCTTTACTCAGGGAACTACAGTTTGACGAGAAATCAGAACGTCCTGGCGAAGCTCATATAATCAAATACAACTACTAAAACTTCCTGCTCACCGCGACATTTGAACCCGCAACCGGAGAGGCAAACTTTCGGAAGTAAGCGCCTTAACGGCGAAGCTCCTAGACCTCCTTGTTTTGCAGTATACGTGTGCTAAGTACTATCAAAATCGGATAAAAACTGTGTGTTTGCATAAACAACGTTAATAGAAATTAAAGTGAGGGGGGAAAGGAGATGAAGGTTTAGATTTTTGTAAATCAAAGGTAAACATTATTTTTCCATTTGTTTTAAGGTATACGTATGCAAAGTTCTATCAAAATAGGATAAAAACTGTGTGTTTAATTAAAGAATGTTGTAAAAATACAAAATAAATAAAAGAACATTCATTTTTATATATTATATACGCGTATAAACTATAATTTCATGATTCTCCAAACGTACAACGGGTGATCAAATGAAAATGTAAGAAACGACGTAAAAACGTAACAGTTAAATATTTGCATATTCCGCCACGGGAGAACGTAGTGAGACATCTCGGGATGCGATTGGAGAGTCTGACTGGGATCGGTCATCGGAGCATGCGCTGGCGCCCGCATGCGAAGTAGAGAGCAGAGGCTCTTATCACAAGCGGCATCCAAATGATGCGGCAGTCCGTATGAGGACAGGATTCCTCGTGCACAGAAAAACCATTAACTCCGATGTGTACTGTGAGACACTCCGACGCCTACGCAGGTCCATCAAGAACAAAAGACCGGAGCTGCACACGGAGGGTGTGGTTCTGCTCCATGATAACGCGCGTCCACACGTCTCCAGAGTCACACACATGGAACTGGCCAAGTTCAAGTGGGAGACATTGGACCATCCACCCTACAGTCTGGACATGTCGCACTGCGATTTCCATGTGTTTGGTCCACTGAAGAAACACCTGAAAGGGAAGCGCTTCAACTCGGACGACGTACTCAAGGACGCTGTGAAGGACTGGGTCTCGTCACGGCCACAGGAATTCTGGGAACAAGGAATCCTGGGGCTTGTTCATCAGTGGGATCCTTGTGCTCAGGCCTATGGCGTATATTTTGAATAAAGTCTACATTTGTACTCACCATATCGTTTCGTACCTTTTCATTTGATCACCCATTGTAACACATCATACTTACAGCTACAAATAAACTGTTAACATTAGCATGCTGGTGGTAATAAGATTTTACCCATCCATAAATCGTCCAAAGCGCATATCTTACGCGCAACATTTGATAGCATGTCGGTGACGCCACGTCATAGCTTGTCGGCGACAGGTAGTTGCGAACTTAGAAATTTTCCCCCATCCAAGCATCACCTAACGCGGCATTCGAAGTTTTCACTTCAAAGAAACACTCCGACTTCCCATCTTCTAATGAATAATGCTCCAACTTTTTGACCCACAACCCACTTTTTGAAACAATGATTTTACGTCACCCCTCTTAGATGAAGTGCACAACATCACACATAGAAAAACGGGGACATACGATTAAAATTACTTCATTGCAAGATATTAACAATACTGGTGTACTGTTCACAGTTTGATTAATGTATATATATTATGAAAATAGAGGACTGAGCTCGGTGTAATGACGCAAATTTTTGAATACTTGGTGCCTTGTTTGTCAGCAAAAAAATTCAAAATTGCCACGTTCCGCTATTGACAATCTGTATCTTCTCACCGAGCGGGGCGGTGTAACGGTTAGCGTTCTCGCCTCGCATTCGGGAGGACGGCGGTTCGAAACCCCGTCCGGGCATCCAGATTTGGGTTTTCCATGGTTTCCCCAAATCACTCCAGGCAAATGCCGGGATGCTTCCTTCAAAAGGCCATGGCCGAATTCCTTCCCATTCCTTGACCCCATCCTTGCCCCCATCTTTGCCCCCCATCCTTTCCCGTCTCTACAGACCTCGATGTTAAAAAGAGACGTAAATTAGTTACAAAAAAAAAAAAATGTATCTTCTCTTAGCTAATAAATTGCTAACTCCTCTTTTGGCTTCATATGATCATAGAAATTCAATGAGAAGCGTCTTTGATGCAGTCCTTAAATCCAGATATCTGGGAATCAAAGCAGAGGGGGGGGGGGGGAAGGAGCAATGGTTGGTCCTCAACGCCCTCCTCTAATCACTTCAACGCCTATAGCTGCGTTCCAATGACGTCTCGTAACGGAGGTCGGACGCCACACGCTGAAGTGTAGGGATGAGCGCGCGCCACAGTTTAGCCCTCGCTACCTCGCCACCACCTCCTCACCACGTTGCCTAATATCTTTTGGCACAGAGCACTTTACAGCAACAGAAGGGATGCGCTCCTGTACTGCAAACCGATGGCAACAGCGCACCACAACACAAGCCTGTGATGTTTACCGACATAGAGTGGGTAGCTGCGTCTCATCCCCGCTAACAGAGGTGGCGTCATTCCTACGGCGTGTTGTTGGCTATCCGTCCCGGGAGGCCTCCGTTAAGATGCGTAGTGGGAACGCAGCTTATGGTTGGCGGGGTTGTATGACATAAGCGCACAGTGACAAAAGCACACAACCCAAGCGTGATGGGTAGGAGCTGTTCTACCTGCACTCGACTATCTGCACTGATTCGGATATTATGGTGTGCTTCCTACGCAGCGTCAAAAGCCAGCGTCAGCCTAGCAGTAGGCGCTTCCCGTAGCTCATCAGTTGCCCAACGAACCTGGTTCTGGAAGGTCATTAGTGAACGGGATTTCATATTTAATTTCATGTTATATGATCGGTAAGAAGCCATAAACAAATGATAATTTGGTTATTGTTGCTTGCTGTTTGCATAATTCCTCGAGAAAAATTATGCACCCCATTAGAAAATAAAGAGAAATGAACAACTACAAACCGAAAGTCTTGGACCATTAACAGGAGGTGACCGGTATGCACATGCTGATGGATTTTCTGTGAGAGACTCATTCACAGGATACTTAAACAGCCTTAAGGCAATCACATTTCAAGAACTCTTTATGGCTACTTTCTAATTGTATTTTCTTAAAAATATATACATATATTTTTAAAATTTCACACTTGTGTTTATATGAAAAACAATTTGCCCACCGTGAAGACAAACGACGGAGTGGTGTGGCATCCGTCATAAGTGATACTTCACTTCTAAACAGCAGTGATGAAGGCCTCATGTTGGGCGGCGAAACGTCGGAAGTAAAACATCAATCAAGGCAGCGCAAATCCCGACAAAGTAAGTGGAATATTTGATTAATATGACGCCTACTAAAAGCTTAAAATATATATTAGTTCCAAGTTCTCATTAACGGAGTAAACCTTTCGGACAAATGAAAGTTGTTTTAAAACTCATAACAGTCCAGACATTCGAGCTAAGTATCTCCTACACCTAGGTGAGAGACCTTAAAGAACTCAGCTATCAGACAGCTAAGATTAAATTCTATATTGTCTTCTGTAGTGGCTGGACAAGGAATGTTGGGCTATAGTTACTAAAGCGGGGCAGGAGTTGATTGCATACAGCAACAGCTGGATTCAGGGCAGTTACAACAGAGAGTCAAAACAGTTAGAGGCAATGGAATGTGATTATACAGACAGCTACGACATCAAAGCACGACAAAGCATCAGCAGATTTTAACTATGACAGGACGACACTGGAGTAACATGGTAGGGAAGGAATAACCACTATTGGCTAGAGTTGGTATTATGGAGGGGAGAGTCTAACAAAAAGGTCGTGGTCATCGGTCGACTCTGGGCGCGAGGCGAGCCACAGTCTGCAGTTGAGGCAACCAGCAGCCTACGACTATGACAGTCATTAAACAGGTGGGAGAAAGCCATCGCAGTACAAGTAATATGGAAGGCATCTAATAGAATACAGCAATGGGAGTTATAGCTTATGAACGAGTAAGGGGAGTTAGGAGTGTCATTATTGTACAGAAATGATATAAATAAATTATATATATGTGAATATCCTTACTGCGAATTTTAGTTTATAATTACTATTGCTCACATGACTGTGTCTTACCCACAATTTATAAGTTCCTCTCGGAAGTGGCAGAGCGAAGAGTTATTTTTTTTTTTTTTAATTCGCTGCCTCAACGGCTACTGTAGCCCCGCTACTATATGTAGCTTTATCTACAGTCTCAAATAGGTTGTTTTTTGGATCATTTGGAAGGGGTACACTTTAGCTAAAAACACGGCTTTGACCATTATATATATATAACAGTCTTTAGGGAAACCCTTCAGTATTCTTATTTGCGTCAGGTGGGGATCATCATCGCGAACAGCTGCGATAGAAGCTGGATGATGTTCCCCAGCTGGTTGTCTCGTGGTTGCATCTCTCTGAAGTTGTGGTTGCAGTATCGGTGCTTCGGGTGACCCACTGCTCTGGTCGTCGGATGTGTTGGAGACCTCCAGCTTGATTGTGATTGCTGTCGACCGGTAGGCCCGCTGACTTGGTGATATTTGCATGCCTCAGTTTCGTTACCTCTTCTTGCTGATCGGCTGGGTTGGGGCTGTCTACTTGCGGCGGCCTGTAGTCTTCTTCTGACGGGTCAGCCTCCATAGCAGGTGGCGTGGTCAGCGCCCCAATTCGCGCACGTCGGCGTGTCTTCACGCGGGCGTGCACAGACCAGGAGGCGGTGGCTTTCCCCGCAGCGGACACACCGTACTTGATATGCTGCAGACAACTGCTCGGTGCTAGAACCCCTGGCATCGAACCGGCAAATTTCAGAGTGAAGAGAAAATAAGTTCGCCCGTCCACCACACTTCAATAAATGATGATAGGTTTCATACCGGGTTCGCAATACCACTTCTACGATTCCTGTTATTCTACCGACTTCAAGGAAGCTATAGTCTAATGTGGAATATGAATCACGGAAGCGTTGTATAGAACTGCACATACACAATGCAAATTTTGCAAAGTGAAGGTAGAATTTCGAGCAACAGTTAGACAATTAACCTCTGAGCAGCCAACCATTGACGCTAAGATGGCACCTAGATATCTGACTGCATGGATTAATAAACAAATTGTGACTATACAGTGATAAACATCCAGTATATCTATGCCACTGCATAGGCATGTGACCAGCTTCGGCTAATGAGAGGGGGTCGTGGAGTAGTGGCCGAGGTAGCCAGGAATCAAGATGTGTTATGTGCCGATCCGATAAAAACGAGAAGGGTTTAATTGTTGCGGGATGTGGGACGGTGATGTTTCTGTAAGGTACGGTGTTGTTTAAATGGTTCAGAACGGTAAAAGTAGGCGGTGATAACTAGAAAAGACAAGCTCTTCATTGTAGTGAACTGTGTGGTGTGATGTCTCGTACTAATAACTGCTTGTGGTCGAAATCATTATCAAATTGTGGTGTTGACAAATACAGGAACGTGCCTTTTGTAAATACGAGGTTCCGATATAAAATACACGGTCATATTGTAAAAGGTGTGATCACAGTTGAACCTTTGAGACAAAAGGTTTTGTTGCCTCGCAACTGCTTAAGACTTCTCATTGAGAAAAACCAAAACGTTTCCCAACTTAACGATGTGAGGCGACCGGGTCCGAACTTGTAATCTTCACCACCGTATGATTAATGGTAATCTAATTAACACATTATCTTACTATTTATGAATGTTTCTCTGGAAACCATCCAAGTAATACTACTATTTATGTTGCCGAAATATTGTGTATAAATAATAGTATTATTCAGTTTGTTTCCCTAGAAACATTCATAAATATACAACGCAGAGAATAACTGGGTTCATTTATTATCTTATTTGTTACAAAATGTTCTCGAAAGTCGATTGTTTGGACTGGATATTGACAGTAATGCGCCGTCAGTTTACAGTATCTTTACAGGTCACACATCATATGTAAATACTTCGAATCTTAAAGTGGCCTGGTGGTTCACTGCATAAACTCCGGGTGTAATATCTGGAAGTCCCTAATTTGAATGAATTTTGCTCACTTGATGATATTTTCGTCTCTTAGAAATCTCGCTTTATAAATGTGGAGACCCCGAGCTTCTGATTCAACGTTGAACGGTAGGTCCACCCACGATTCTGGCCTCGGATTCGTGAGGACGCGCGTTCGAATCCTCATCCAGTCATCCAGATTTGATTTTTTCATGGTTTCGCCGAATCACTCCAGGCGAATGCTGGGATGGTCTCTTCAAAAGGAGATGGCCGAGTTCCTTCCTCTTCCTTGCCCCAGGCCCTACCCGTCCCTAAGAGAGCTTCCATGAACTACGTGGCATCATTTTGGATTCTCTTGAACCCTCTCCCCCCTCCCCCTCCACACATGAGCCTGCCTTTTCTTTCTTGTTTTTTTAACTGCTTAACGTCTCTTAACAGCGAGGTCTTTAGAGACGGGAAAGGAATGGGAAGGAATTCGGCCATGGCCTTTTAAAGGAAGCATCCCGGAATTTGCCTGGAGTGATTTGGGAAACCATGGAAAATCCAAATCTGGATGCTCGGACGGGGATTCGAACCACCGTCCTCCCGAATGCGAGGCCAGAACGCTAACCGTTACACCACCATGCTCGGTAGCCTGACATCACTATTGCCTTGACACGCTACCCCCCACTCCTCGTGTGGCACGTAATGTTTTTCCCTATTAATTTCAGACGATTTTTTGTACTGTTTTGTTCTGTTTAACATCATTCCGTATTTAATGAACGCAATGAATATTTGGGTTATGAAATGCTCTGAATTAAACCGTAGCACTAGCCACTCCTGCAAATGATCAGTTATTGGGAGAAACCTCTTTCTCAGGCACAGTCAGAGATCTTTTTCTTCTTGAGATTTTACTAAAAACATTCTGCCTATATCAATCGTAACGCGTTAATTTATTTATAAATTAGAACAATCCATACTTGACGCATAAAAAAAACTAATAAGAGCTGCATTTTTGTTTTCTTTTTGCTGCAGTTCTATTGCCTTTCTTTGTATCACAGAATGATTCTTTGACCTGCTTAAGAAATTTCAAGAAATAATTGGAAAGTGAAAAGTCGTCGCAAAAACATTTTCAATATCCCCGTAAAGTTTATTGTACAGCTCCACTTCAAACCTCACTTTTAACTCGAAACAACAAATCAACGATCTCAAAATTTAAGTTGCAATGAAATTCACTTGGCAGAACAGAATTATAATTATTTTATAAACGAGCGGTATGGTCACACGCTAGCAATCCTAATCACTACAGCTTTATTTCAAACCATCAAAACAATACGAACCCTCACTGTCTCAGAAAATCCCGGGTGTCATCTGTAGGCGAATTTGAGTCTAGGTACGTCATATACAATGTTTTTAGAATAGTAACGCGCCTAACACGTGATTTCAAGTCACACGCATTCGCTGCACTGTCAGTATATAGGATACGTAAATTACATACGGAGATAACCAAATGACTTATATAAATATACACATGTTGTGTGTTCTGTACTTTATTTTAACTGTGACAAATAATATGAATTAAAAGCTACATGGCTTGGCTCAAACAACCTCCTCCATCCCCACGTACACCACCACAGCTTACTGAAAAACCCCTCCCCCCATCCACCAAGCCACGTAGTTTATGGACGTTTCCTAATGACCTTAACGTAGATGAGTAGTAAAGCCAGAAAGAAAGGAAAAAAAAGTGGAAAGCATAGCAACTTTAAACTCTGTTATCAGATCGGTAATCTGACAAAAATTTGATTTACTACACGATAGGAGACAAAACTTGTAGATTCGTTGGGCAAAAATGTTTGAATGTGAACACTTAATTTTCCTTCTACGATCGCTTTATAACGTCATCAAAGGCATATACTTCTCGCAGTAGTTACTAGGGGACTTCTCTAGACTTAATATAAGTTACTCTTTACGGTAATTATAGCCCCACCACGCCTAGCAATAAAGAGGTCAAGCAACCACCACCACACACACAGGAGGTAGAGAGCACCACCACGCCGGGAAGCAAGGCTGCTGAGACACTCAGGAAGGACGACCACGCTGTCTCGACTCAAACAGCCCTCGATCATCTCTTTCAAGCACCCCACCACCACTCCAGGCCGTCATATCCGAGATGCTCCAATATATGGCATCCCTACCGGAATAAATACGGGCAGCACTAGCTGTTTTCCTCACCGAATGCCCATCCCAGATGGCCATCGAGACAGCCATCAACCACCTTGGTGGGCGAAGAAACCAAGACCAGTCCAAGCACCTCGATAGTCTATTGAAAAATGAGGAACAAGCAACAAAGGACTAATCAGTTACTGGAACCGTGAAATCCAACGTTTCTCGGCAAGATGAGAAACTCACGCCACAACCGGACAGAGCCTACTCCCGACCGAGCTAGAAGCCAACCAACCAGCGGAAGCCAGTCAACAAAGAAAAGATCGAACATCCAGGAATGTTCAGAAGAATTCAACCACGATCAGCCAAAGCTTCCGTTGTCAAGGATTCTGGCATCAGGCGAGGGAGTGCAATAGCCAAGTGCGGTGTGTCCACTGCGGGGGATCTCACAGCGTTGTGGTCTGCATGCGTTCGCATGAAGCCACGTCGACATGTGCAAACTGTGGGGGTGATCATGCGGCGTGCTACGGTGGATGTGTGGTCAAGAAGAAGTTGCAAGCCTCTGCCGACAGAAGACGACACCAACCTAATCACACCCAGACTGTAGAAGAAGAAGATCGCCGAGAAAAATACACCAGAAAGTCAAGCCTCGGTCATCCAAGCTGCCGCAGACCACTACCACGTAGCCAAGCGGAGGTACACCACAAGAATCAAAACTGCTACGGCCATGACTGTCACCAGAAACCGGAGAATCAGTAGGGGGAAATCGTCCAGCTGATTACAACGATGATCGCCAACTGACTACAGGAACCCGTAGGGGTCTTTCAGATAAGGGCGCCGACGGCGTCCATACCCATTTTTCCCCCAACGTGAAATAAAATGTGTCCTAAAAAACCACATAATCTGAAAAATAATAGTAAAGTTGCTAATGGCAATGGAACTGTACAGAAAAGCCGTTGAGGCAACGAAAAAAAAAAAAAATACTACTGTAATGATGGTCACACAAATTGTGGTTTAAATTTTTGATAATATGGCACGCCATTATACATTTCCATATAATCTCTGCAGTTCACAAAACTGTGGGTTTAGAGCATTGATTCCCAAAGTGGTCCAGGTGGACCCCCAGGGGTCCACGAGAGACTCGGCGGGGGTCTATGTTGGCGTGATAAAAAAAAATGGGGGTTCACGATTCGATAGCGGGGGTCCACGAAAATCGAGAATCGATGTTACTGTTTGCCAGAGTCCGAAATAGTAAGTACACACCTGTTTATTTGTTAAGTTGACGAGCGGGGAAAGATGAAAAATGATTTAGCTCAAATTCCCCCTTCTAAGTAACAACACTGTACGCGTACTACTTGCGTTCCACACGACTAGGAACTAAAATATAGCGCACTGACACCTTGGATCATGAATCCATTTGATGAAACGGAACTAGAGAATGTGATATTGCAAGAGGAGCTACTTGAACTTAGCACTAATGAGGAGCTGAAGGTGAAATTTAAAAGAGGGTATCAAATATTTTGGCTGCTGGCAGAAATACCCGAAAAATATCCTGGACTGTGAAGAATTGCGGAAAAGTTTTTGATAGCGTTTCCCTCGTCATATCTCGTCGAAAAAGGTTTTAGTGTAATAAAAAACCTTTTAACAAAAAAAAGGAGCAGATTGAATATTACATTGAATATTACAGAACGGGGGGATTTGCGGTTATTACTAACAAAACTGAAGCCAAAAATTGATAATTTGCTGTCAGTCCATCTATAACATCCCTCCCATTAAAATTATGACTATTTTTTAATTGCCATTGTAGAAATTACGTTATTAATGTTTAATTTTAATTATATTATGTCAGAATGTTATAACAAGTAATGGTGTAATAAATTACAAATTTATTCAAATAAATATATACAACACAAGAAAATATACTATTTTGTTTTTTAGTTTTACCACTCTGAATGGGGAGCTTTCTAAAAAAAATAGTGAGAATTAATTGGTTTCTTGTGCTGTGAGTTGTTTTTTGACAACCACTCAGCACAATCAATTAATTAATTAACCAGTCGATTTATCACTTCTTTTTCGAAAACTGTTAAAGGTACGTGGTTGGAACTCAGCCGCAACGCAAATTTTCATAGTTAGATCTCACATTTTTGACAAATATGAAGATCTAACTAGGTTGGGAATATGGTAGGACCGAGCGTGGTGGTGTAACGGATAGCGTTCTGGCCTCGCATTCGGGAGGACGGCGGTTCGAATCCCCGTCCGGGCATCCAGATTTGGGTTTTCCATGGTTTCCCCAAATCACTCCAGGTGAATGCCGGGATGCTTCCTTCAAAAGGCCATGGCCGAATTCCTTTCCATTCCTTGCCCCCATCCCTTCCCGTCTCTAAAGACCACGTTGTTAAAAAGGGACGTTAAACTGTTAAAAAAAAAAATAATAAAAAAAAAAATATGGTAGAAATGTAGCTTCAGGGGGTCCACCGGAACCAACAAAATTTTGAAAGTGGCCTATGAGAAAAATAAGTTTGGGTACCTCTGGTTTAGAGGGTTATTTGCAGCAGTACTAATTTCTGCTACAAAAGAAGATAAAAATGCATGTAATACTCAATACGCTATCTTATTTCCCTTATTTTATCTGTCTTCTCTCTGTAACCCGAGCAGGTTTGCGTGCGAAATATTTCATCACATACGTAAATAAAAGTGAGCGTTCGCATGTTGGTCATTAATTTCAAACGAAACCTACGTCGTCTGTCTGCTAGACAATCCCAGCCCTATGTATCCATAAATCTTATGGCGCTTTCTTAAGAACAGTGGCAAGCAGTCACGAATTGAGCTGCTATTCTCTGTACTGTCAATCAATCCAAGGCAGAACGGATCCTACAAGTCACAACAGTAGTCCAAACATGGGCGTATGAGAGTCTTGTGCACTATCTTCTTTCTTTGAGCGTTACTATCTTTCAAAATTTTACCTATGAATCGAAGAGTTAGCTCCCATATCAGCAGTGGCAGTTTTACTAAATCTGTTCATTACATAACTCACAGGAAACCAATATCAATATACTTACTTCCATAGCATACTCGAATACAAACAACCGATATTGATTTGAACTCATCCGGATGCTTACAGGGCATTGTTTCGTAAATAACTAACTAACCTAGTCCACAACCAGAAGATTGATTGCATCCTCCGCAAGGAGGAATACTAACCCCACTTCTGTCAGAGATAAGACACCCAGTTCCTTTCCACTGGGACCCACAGTTTAAAGTGGAATCCGATCCACGATACGAGCTCATATGATCAAACACAACTCTTAAAATTTCCTGCGCCCACTGGGATTTGAATCCAAGACCGGAGTAGCGAAAATTTGAAAGCTATTGAGCTACCAAACCGCTTTTTTAGTAAAGGATTTTTTTTAGCACACATTTTTACAGCCTAGTATCTAGAAACTGTAACAGGCCTTAATTTAACACAACAGATTTACATTTGATACTTCAACAGATAATTCCACAATGAATAATTTCAATTTTTGTTAGGTATAGCTTTCGCAATATCTGTACAGTCTTTATTTGTTGGCACGATACATACGATTGTTTCACTGTTAACATATATTATAGCTTTCTAAACTTACCGCATTTTGTCATAATTGATTTGTTACAGTTTTCTAATTTTGTATAGTGTCTGCAGTTTCCTGTCCACTTTATGGTTAGAATTTTTAATATTTCACTTTGTCACTTTGTATGTCTATCACTGTTACTATTACTAAACTATTACTACTATCTACTACTCTACCATCTAAGAAATCATTTTCCAGTATTGGTATCGGAGCGGTAATCCGAATTCCAGATCTCCTGGAATAGCGCACGTTCTCAGTCTCTCTGGCAGCCAAAGTGACCGAGAAGGCCGCCCATCGGGAGACTGGCCACCTCCAACAGTGGTTGTAAGATCTAATTTTCAATAATATATATATAATTGCAGAAGTAAAGAGTCTTTAAAATCCGGCTAGTAGCTTTTTCGTTTTCACAGGTGTACAGATTAGTTTAACATCTACTGCCGGTATTTGTTGTAGAAAAGAATAGCAATTCTTCTTCCGAAATGAGTGTAAAAGCATGTATAATGTTGAAACATGTATAGTATTTAATTAATACTCATCCTACAGACCGCGGACCATGTTAAGCGAAAAACTAATTAAATTTAATGTGAATACTGATCTCTACCATAATATTCCCGCGGGCGCAGCGAGGCTCTAGCCTCGGCCATTCGTCATTTCCGGCGCTCATTAACGTATTACATCAAGTTACATATTAACCGGCGTTAATTACTATGCGTGGCCATTCCCTGGCGTGGGCGGTTGTTAAAGGCTATTAGGTGCGTCCATTAGTGGAGTCCAGTCGAGGGATACCCCGGCTCGTATTCACATCGGCAGCGCTGCAGCTAAATTTGCATTACCAGACGCACGTTGCCACCGGGGATAACGAACTTACTCGCTCTCGTCTCACTTCCAGAACCTATATTAAATTTCGGGAATAACTCACACCTTGATTAAAAAACCACACTTCTTAATAGAATAGATTTTAATTGTGGGTATTATCTTGCTATCCAGCGATCTCAATGTTTACCTTAAGGGCAGTACTGTCAAACGCTGCACATTTTATCTAGTTGAGCATCTACCATACATATTACTAGCTCGTGCCCACGACTTCGTGTTTCTAAGGCATTTCGATTGAGAGCTTGCAACATGCAACCACCATAGTGCACGGCGGGATATTCAAGGCTAATACCACACACAAACACCAGTGATCTGTTCTACATCTACATCTACATATATACTCTGCAATTCACAAAATTGTGGGCGTTAGAGGGTGCTCAGCACCAAAGCTAATCTCTTTGCTGTCAATTCCAAACCCTAATGGTACGAGGGAAAAAAGAATTCATATAAGAATCAGTCCGGCACCTTGTTTCTCTAATTTTATCTTTCCTGTCATTCCGACTCAAATAGGTTGGTGGACAAAGTATTTCACTACACTCGAAAATGAAAGTGGGAGTACGCGTGTTTACCAATAAGTTTAAACGAAACGTGTGTCGTCTATCTACCAGAGACCCCGAGCCTAGTCTACTAATCAGTTCTATGACGCTTTTATAAGGACTGTAGCAAATGGTCACGCATCGAGCTGCTCTTCTCTGTACTTTCTCAATACTTTCGATCAACCCCTTACGAAACGGGCCCCAAATGGCACAACAATAATCCAAATGTGGACGCACAAGAGATTTGTACGCTATCTCCTTTGTTTGTTCATTACAATTTTTCAAGATTCGACCTATGAATCGCAGCCTAGAATTTGCTCTACCTACTAACGAATTAATGTGTATGTCTTATTTCATGTTTCTTTGCACTGTTACTCCCAAATATCTCATAGAATCGACCATATCAATAACTGTATTGTTTAACTCGTATTTCTGAACAATTGGATTCTTTCTGTTAGTTATGCTCATTGTCTTGCACTTTTTACAATTTAGAGTAAGTTGCCACTCAGCGCACCAAGCCAAAATAACATCCAGATCACACTGAGTTTCTAAGCAATCGGCCAAATTCCTTACTACCCTATAAAAACCGCATCATCAGCAAACAATCTAAAAAGGCTTTTCACTTTGTCTCAGAGATCGTTTATAAAAATTAAGAAAAGAAGTAGTCCTATTACACTTCCTTGAGGTACACCCGATGTAACATCAAGATTAGAAGAACTTTATCCTTCAACGACGACATACTGCGACCCACCAGTTAGAAAATCCTTTATCCTGTTCAGAGTATTTATGGTTGCAAAGTGAAATATAGGGACACACCTGTCTTTAGTAGAAATGTGAAAATGGCCTCGGTCAACTACTTTCAACCTTCATCCCTTCATAACCTTCACACCCTCACAGCTACTGACATGCAATGACCATAGCGTACGATGGGAGACTGGAGACCACTACCACACACAGCTACCAGTGGTCGGGGCTGTGGTTGGTCAAAATATGAAAATGTCCAATCTTAAATTAACTATAACTATTGATGTTTATTATAGTCACATCTTATCAAAATTTTATTGGTTGTTCATAAACGGAAGAACGCTGTAAAATTTTACAATGATGCTTCTGGTTGGTAACAATGGTTTCAAAAGTTTTCAGGTATTCTGCCACAGCAATTTTTACCTAAGCCATTGAACATGTGAATAAGAACTTAACCAACGATGAGTGACTCGATGCTAGTGCCACATACAATCAGTGGTCTGCGCTAGGTAGTTGTGGCAGCAAATTGAAATATATGGGCACACATGTCTTTGGTCCAAATATGAAAATGTCCCTGATCGACCACTTTCAATTACCGTGACTCCCACACCCCCACAGCTACCGGCATTTGGCCAACGGTGTGCACGATGGAAAACTCCATGCTATTGCTACACACAAACACCAGTGGCCTGTGCTAGGTGGCGGAGGCTGCTAAGTGAAATATAGGGGCAGCCACGTCTATAAATACTCAGTATATATGATTTCTCAAAGGGTTTTTTAGACCATCCATTTTTCTCCCGTCATACTTAACCAAAATCGATAAATGAGGTATCATTTTAAAGATTAAGTTCTCCGCTTTGGTAACATCAATAATAAAATTAAGAACGAAATTTTTCCAAATTCAACCCATAAATGACAAAATTATGAACAATCAAGTTCATGTATTTGCTACAGTTCAGAGTCAGGCTGACAGACTTCACTGTCGTCACTAATGAGTTATCGCATTTAGCTAGATAGCAACACCAAAGATCATAGAAATATTGATAAACCGTGTGTGTTTCCTGGAGTAGGGTACTTTTCGAATATTTTTGTTTCTTTTAGGGAAACATTTCACATTTTCTAATTGTTTCGTAAGCTGTTATAAGTGTTTTCTACGTACTTATTTTAGCTGACAAAGAATTGCTACAAACGAGCCGATTCTTCTTTCAACCTATCACAAACCGCTCGCCTCGCTACTCATCGCATATCATTTGCAAAATTTTCTCATGGGCCACCTAGTACTATTATACATTTTTAGGTAGGAAGCTTCTGTCTGTAAAATTGCCAAGGCATCACGCAAAAATTACAAAACCAATTTCGTTGGAGTTTTCACAGTTCGACATCTTATGGTGTAACATAAATAGTGCGGTATACCTTATTACTCATGTGGCCGGAAAACGGAGCAATAAATAATTAATCGTTCGAGCCGAGAACAGATAGATGCTACAAATTACACAGCATTTCTGATGAGTACTGATTTACGAGATACCAAGCAAAGTCCACGCTCCTATACACATAAACACACCACTATGTGGATCCCATTATTTTTTTTACTACGCTTATTTATTTAATTAAAACGGGAAAACTTTAATCAAACCACTGCATCAAAGATTAACAGTAAAAAAATTGGAATTTAATTCAAGGGAAATGTTCCTACTACACCAAATTTAAAACGTTTGTACTTTGCTACTAAAATAAAAACAAAAGGCGAATGCATTACATGCCACATCAAAGCCCGCGCTGGCAAAGCAGCGGGAAAATGTTAGTCCGTACACATAATAAGGTTAAAGAAAGGTCGCATCTATATACGTAACTTATTCCAGAAAGAGTACTTGCAATGTGCGCTACTGAAGACTGAGAGCCCAAAGCGTAAATTTTGGAACTTTCGTTTGCCTTCCTCCCTGTCTGTTCGTGTGTGTACGCGTTACGGAAAAGTTGGACAGTGGATTTCAACGTAGATCACACATATTGTAACGAGCCGTGCTGTCGCCACGTTACAAGGTGCATTTTTATTATATACGTCATAATGTTAGAGTAATTACATAAATCTTGGGCGACCACATTAATAGATTTTTGTTGTAATTTTATAAAGTACGCAAGATTCCAAGTGAGGACTGTAATGAAATGGTGAACATACAGTGTATCTTGGTAAAGCGAATATTAAAGAATTATTGAACTATGTAGGCTTGAAGCTAATCTGGTGTTCCCGAACCTTGGCGACAAGAAGTCGCGGATTTGGGGCTTGCCAGACCACACACTCTGCTCCCTAGGGATAGGCGGTCAACAAGGTTACTCACCGGGCGGGAAAGGCCTGCCGCCAGAACAGAGTCGTCCCCGAACGTAGCCGAATATGTCCGACCTCTGTTAGATACTTTGGCCAAATCACACATCGGGGATATCACGTGACATTAGGTGCCGACCTGAAGATCCAATCCAAATGAGCGTATAACTTAAAATCCTGGGAATTTTTGTTATATGTGAGCTTCAAGACTACAAATGGGCGGAGCGAGAAGTTTCCTCGTGGACCGAAGAGCGAGGACCTGGACATTCTGACTTCGATCTTCGAGTCCAAGCTATGCGAGTCTAGTCTGAGGTTGACTTGGAAAGTTGGCTTCTCTCGCCAACTGCCGTTGTACGATTTCTGGCTGCCAGCTTGCCTTGCTGGAGCAAGCTTATCACAGCAACACAGCCGGTAATGCGATGATACGCATTGTCAGACCAGAGATGCCTATAGCCGACTTGTGAGATAATCTCACATATCGTGGGTCCGCTACAGTCACCGCAGACATCAGACGCAGGACTACAATGGTAACTTATTACGACCAAGCCATCTGATTGTGCATTCCGTGAAACAGAACCCGTAAGCGACTTTGAGAGGATAGGTCCATGTTCTCACTTTGTAATTGTAAAAACCCCTGAGCTAGCGGCATAATTTGCCAGAACTAGTTATTTTCGAATGATATATTGTTCATTCTGGCGCCCACGATTTTCTTTTTAACTGTAAAGTCACAGTATTATGATACCTTTGTCTGAGGTCGTCATAACTTGTATTTTTCATTGTTTCCAATTGTCATTATTTCTTGCATTTTGATTCTGAGATATATTTAAAAGTAAATATACAATTGTTTGCTTGCTCATGACGGCTAATTGTAACTCTGAGCGTTGCTTTTATGATATTGCCAATGTGTGTTAATGTTAACGGTAAATTCGCTCAGACTTGTAATCGCCAGTGATAAGAAAATAAATGTCATATTGTGACAATTTTTCCTAAATTCCAACTAACGTCGAGATTCTTGCAAAATTAATAAATTTTCACTCCTTCATAAAAATTAAAATTAAAAATCCACATTTATTAATCATAAAGGTATGAAAGATAATTGTAACTTAGTTTGCCCACCAAGGCACCCACTACAATATTAACATCTCATATCGTGGGTTAATATTAGTGGTAATTTTTTTCTGATATGGCCCCAGTTATAGTTTGTGTACATAACAGCGAATTCTCAGTAATCATCGTTATATCTTTGTGGCGTAGATTTATACTGTATGTAAGCTCTATGTGAAACTGTGTATAATTTAGTATCTGAGGTTTCACGTTGGGAGTATTTTGATTAGTTGACCTAAGAATAAATACTTACAGTGCTAGAGCTGTGTGAGGAGGCAACAGGAAATAACGGAGATGAGTGATCAGCTGGATCGGTGGCCTGCGTGTGAAGAACTTCTGGGGCGCCTTGAATGCGACGGTGATGCCTTCCTTGCACTAATCGTCACCGACGACGAAACCTGTTTCCATTACCATCAGCCTTTGAAATGAAGAGAGCGAGCAAAAAATGGCACCATTCGACATCTACTAAACCAAATAAATTTTGAACACAGCCATCCGCAGGGAAGATATTGCTGACCCTCTTTTGGACGAAAAGGGCGTCCTCTTGGAGCACTAAACGCCAAGAGAAACCGCTGTTACCAGTAACACATATACAGACCTCCTCAAAAATATTCAGCCTGCCATTAGAACCAAACGACGTGGACTGCTACCGACAGGTTTTCTTTTTCTACATGACAATGCTTGGCCCCAAACGTCTCGTGCAACTGTCTCATCCGATCTCGCTCCAAGCCATTTCCATATCGCCTAAAAGATGCACTCTTTCTGGGACGATATTTGAAACGAGTGAATAAAATATTATATAAATGCATGGTCTAATCAGTAAGCATTTTCATCAGTACCATATCCATTACACAAGATTCACGCTGGTACTATCAAAGGAAATGTTGAAATTTATGTTCTGAAATTGTTGGAGTCCGAATTGCCGAACTGAATTGTGTCTCAAAGTGCTGAGTACCTAGGGGAAAGGCAAACCCTTCACTCTGTGTAAACAAAAACTAAAAAGAGTTTGTGGTTGCTTTTACGTTTATACTATGGCGCAGGGTTCTCTTAACATCATACATAGTTACTTATTAGCCAATAGATCGAGTAGTTGGCTTTTTATGCGAGGTGACGGTGTGTTCAAATCGTGCAAACTAGAGCCTAACTTTGTCGTATTCACAAATTATTTTATTGTCTTCTCATATAAGATTATAATGAATGCTTAGTCATTTCAGTATATATCGTTGTGTTACTTGAGGGTCATATCTCTGAAATCTTTGTTTCATGATCACAGAACCGCATTTTTTAAAAAAATATTTTTATTTTTATTATACTTTCTGGGTAGCACAAGTCAAACTTTCTGACAGTACTCATCGTCTTGTTTGATATTTTTGTATTCCGTATTGGTAAACAAGATATATCTGTCTTATGGTCGAACGTAAACATTTATCGCCTGAAGCTTTTTACATATCGGCTTTCACGAGACATTTCCAGACGTCTCCAACAGAAGCTTTCAGTCTGTGTCGTGCCAAGTTGCATCACCGTAGGCGTCACAGCACTTTTCACTGAGAGTTTGCCAGTACTACGACGCAAACGGTACATACACCAGGGAAGTTTCAATCCTGTCTTCCTTAGCATCGTCTTCACAATGCATTATTTTACTTGCTTCCTCCTAACACACCAGTATAAAAAAGCTTCTGATTTACAATGTGATTAAGTGTTTTTAGTTTTAAAATGTCATTTATCTTTGCGACATTATTCATATACCTTATTTGTTCATTGTATTCATGGGAAAGTTGGAATAAAATAGCTCAAAAAGGTTCAAGACCTTTTAGTTTTCCTGTACAATTAGTTTCCAAAATTACCTGCAGTAACATGGCATCCATGTATAACGTTTTGCTGTTTTGTCAATAAGAAGTGTCATTTTGAAGTAGGACCCCAAGAGAAAACCTTACTGAACAACTGAACTTGTAATGCGGCCAGATTCAGATGTCGGGCCAGATATAGTACCAGCCATCCTGTTTACGACTTTTTACCATCCTTAAAAGTTATATAGTTCCCAAGAAAACTTTTAAAACTCCCCATGTATTTCAAAACAGTGAATTAGTTTTAATTATATTTTGCACGCTGATAGTTTATATGTACTGTACGTTCACAGGTTAATCATCACAAAATCTATGAAAGAAAAATGATTGTTTTTACCTCTGTGTTATTGCGTATAAAACTCTTACTTTTATATTTATGGATGTAGCCTTTTATAAGCGATGTCAGTTTGTTTAAAAACCTATAACATATTAACTTTGCGTTGGAATTAGTGAATTTATATACCCCTTCAAAGCCATAAAATTCTCCGAAGCGGTGAAGGTGGTAAAAACTACATACGATGTGTAAAAATGTTTACTTGTAACCTAAATTCAGAAGGAAAGGAATAAAATAAAGAAAGTCGTAATGGTACAGATTTCGAATCTACAGGAAAGGAGCTGCTGTGATAACTAATAGGAACACAGCTTCATATTTCCGTCTTTCTAGTTTCCGAATTGACCATCAATTACTTACAGTAAGATGAGAATAAAATATCATGTGAAATGGTGTTACCTGATGTCTTTAGATAGCAGTAAGAATGTCTGTATCAACTGTCATTTCATTTTATGTTTTAATGCTGAACTATATTGTAACTACTAATATTTTTTTAATAAGAACTTCTAGTGGTTTTTCTGTCTAGAGCAAATAAATAAAAAGCTTTGTTTTGGTTTACGCGTTTAGACAAGTTATTCAATAATCCCTGGTGTCAGATTTTTATTTTCTGCCTACATTGAATTTTTTAAACTATATACGCAGCAAAGTGCTTGATGTTACAGCTAAAAATTCTCCCCCATGTTCAGTTTTATGTGTTTATATTGCTCGTTTTAGTTAATGTCATTAATTCGTTAAATATCTGATAAAAGGTTGAGGCCCACAAAAAAATTATAACTAAACAATATGTTTGGAAGTCATTACTTAATACTGCCCATATTAAAGTCTAAACTATTGAAAATGTGATACTAATTGGAAGTTGTCTTAATTGACATAATAAATTAATCAGTAAAGAGTAGTATGTATTTTCATGTTTCAGTAAATACTAAGGAAGACCTCCGAGCAAAAGATAATGTATTGTTATTTTAACATAATTAAGCTAGAACTCTACAACGTTGACTGAAAGTAAATTTGCTTCTTAAAAAATTAATTCCAGCTTAAAATATAATTAGAGCTGATATTTTAAACGACGATCAAAGACACTAAATGCTATAGCTTTCATTCAAAAAGAAAAATGTACTGAAGTCTGCTTCCAGGAACAGAAGGCATATTGTGGTGTTGCTCTCTGCCTAGAAACTGTAACAGTCGATTGTGCAATAGATCCTTCGGTTTAGTTACCCATCGGTCCGGTAATTCGCCGGTGAAAGCCGTGTGATTAATATTGCATGGCAGCTCTAATCAGAATAATTGGGTGGCGGCTTCGTAATCACGCGAAATTCCCGGCTCGCGTTGAGAGGCTGCGGCGTCACGACCCAATTCCTGGGAACACTGCAGCTGACCCCATGACACCTCACCGACACCGAAAACCACTTGCTGAGGCAACAGTGCCATCAATTAACTCAAATCCCAGGGCGATGGCATACTGATCCCTTTCTCTCAATGGTTCAAGCGTTGAACTCAAGCTGCGTTAAAGGTACTTAGATTTCTACCCTAGAATAACCCCACTGGTGACTCTCGGAAAGGTTATTTACTTTAACATACTATATTTCAGAAAATTGAAGAAATAAATAACAAAAGTTATGTTAACATTATATAAAATGATATTAACAGAATGAAAGAATGGAGCAGTTGTGTAATACGATTGTTGGTGGGTAGTTGTTCAGGTTAAGAAAGGTATGTTTATCATTGATATAGTGTGATATTTGGCTCCTATCTGTTTAGTTTGCGAACAGATTATCATTTCTTGCTCCGTCTCCGTTGTCAAAGAAATGGCACAGCTTTTAAATCATATACTAAGTTTTCAAACCATGAAAAGCCATTGAAAATCGGTTTTGTAGTTTATGCGTGATACATTAACAAAGAAAGAGCCGCTTACACATTTATAGTGAAATGGATGTTGGCTAGCAGATCAAATGAATATTTATTAAAAGTGAATTGGTTATCTAATAATGACTCTTATTTCTGGAGTTAACATTTGTGGTCTGAAAATTTCTTTCCAACAATATCGGCAAATGGCAGTCATGACAGTCGTGGATATTGCAGCCAGACAAACTACTGCCCTCAACTCAATATTAAATATATAGAGAATGTAAATATTAAACAAAATTGTCAAAACATTTCCAAAACCTCCAGAATTCTAGTTCATTGCGGTTACAGCAAGTTTAAATTATACACAGTATGTTATTTAAAACGCCACACAAAACCATCTACTCAGCTGATTGGTATTGGAATAATGTCTGTCATTTTAAAATTCCTTTACGCTCGTTGCAACATTTTAATACTTTTCACAGTTCATGATCGTTATCACCGATGTCATACTCTAATTTTTTAAAATCATAAACCCAAATTTATTTTAAGTCAACCAAGACACTGCAATGGTCGCAGCGCAAAATCTGGAATATTAACTTTGCAGTTTGTCTCAATATCATTTAACGGAATCTATTACTATTACTCTTAATCCATATATTCTACAGCTACATCTATACTACGCAATTCAAACAAAAACGTTAGTGGTAGGGAGTGCTTTGCACCAGAACTAATTCACAATCTGAGCATTTCAACCACTAACGATACGAGGATAGAAAAAATTCATTATCGTTATATTACTCTCCTAAACATATCTATCCTGTCATTACGATTTCAGTTCAGTGGAAAGTGAAGTATTTAATTTTATTAGTAATTTACAAAAGTTGTTAAAATTTTCTTTACATATCTTAGTAATGTAGTAAATGAGGACGTTTGGGTGAGATGGATGTTTTGACCATTTGCATCAATCACGCCTTAATTACTCAACACATTTAAATAAAATTTTGCACGGAGTTAGCATATTGTCTGGGTAGTGACATATAATATTTTTTATTCCGCAAAATCGAAAGTTCGTTTGGAAATTGTCATTATCATTTCGCACACCAAAGAGTTTCCTAATTCTTAGACAGAGTTGCCATGTTTACTCTTGTATTCTTAAGTAAGTTGCAAACACTGATTTTCATTGATCAAAGCAAGAATGTTATGACATATTCAATGGTGTGTTCAGTTTAAAACTGCGAAAATGGATTCACTTCATAAATTAAAGTTTCCTGAGCGGAAAATATAAATCAGTTCCTAACCCTAAAATTTTTAAAAGCCGTTTGTACTTAGGTTATGATAATTTGTACGAAGACATAAAATTTAGCTAACATATCGTTGTACAGAAAATAAAAGATTGTATTTACATATCCTCAACATTATCAAAACTAAAAAAATACTCCTAATGCCAGCACTAAAAATATAGCTAATACATAAATTTAAGTGTTAAAGTAGAAGTTGGTTGTTGTTTTTAAATAATTTGTAACTAGGCTTTTGCTTTATTTTCTTTTATGTAGTTTTGTGGTTCGTTGAAACATCGAAGGTTCGTTCCTCACCCAAATCATTTATACCGATTTTCAGGGAGCTGTATAAACGAAGGTTATATTTAGGATAAAATGCAGCTTGGACCAGAATGATTACAAATATTCCATGGTGCATATTTAATTTTGAGTGAAGAAGGTGACTGCCATGCCGAATTCTGACTACAATGACGTCAGAATCGGCTAGAGACGTCCAAGTGAATAATGTACGTAGCCGTATCTTTCGGTGCGCATTACACCTTTGTTACCTATCTATCTGGCTTTGAGGAACATTTTTCCATTAGCCACGGAAACAGTTAAACATATTTTCAAGCCCGAAAGATAAATTTTTTCTGGTGGCCTTACTCTGAACAATAGTCGAAATTCTTATACTACAACACTTTCAAGCGGACGAAGTCGCAGGCGACTGATAGTACTGCACAAATCTGTACCGGGCTGGGTTGTCTGCTTCTTTGCTCCAGCATCACGCAAAATCTACCGAACCGATTCGACTGGTGTTTTAACGGTTTCAGAGCATACGGTATAGCATAAAATCTGTGGTACGTCCTATGACTCTACGTGTCTTTGCGACGTAGTAAAGTCGGAAAATCTCTTCTTAGCCTCTAAATTTTTTAGCGCCATGTTTCAATTATTTATGTAAATTACCAAGGAGATTACTTCAGTAGAAAAATTGAAATAGTATAAAATCTCTGAATCTCTCGCTATTGCTATTCATTGCCGTGAAATCTTCATTTATGAGAAATCAAGCTTAAAAATCTGTAAATTATAAACTGATCAATGTGTTCAGTAGAAAAGCCGTTAAACTACTGTTGCTGCATAGCTACGCATGTTGAGGAATCATGTTGTATTCCTGTTCCCACGCTCACAGGTAAGATTCCAGCCTAGGGTATTATTTTCTTTCTCGCTTTTTTTTTCGCTCATATTTGCTGCTTGTAGTATTACAACTTTAACTACTCAATGAAAATAGTGAGTAGTAAACAATCATGAAATGTTAGATTTTTAGAATGATATATGATATTATTTAATAAGTTTGAAATCAAACGTAAATTTCAATACCGATTCGCCGATAATGCTGCTCGATGAGAGGTGTAACGCGTACATCAATAAACAAGTAAAACAACAGTCACATTGGCGTTATATATTAACAACTAATCAACTGGGGGGAAATGGTCAGCAACAACACTGCATTATAAATTTGTTTTCACAAAAACTCGGGGAAAAAAAAAATATTTCTGACACCAGGAAAAAAAAAAAAAAAATCTACGTTCCGGTTTATCCTCCGTAAGGTTTAAACTATAACAGACAGATTTGATATTCATCGTCACTCCTAGACCCACGTTCCTGAACTGAGGGAAAGTGCTATAACTCAATAAATGTGTACCGAAACTATTTTGTCTGTCTATCATAAAATACCAGGCCAATCTCCGTATCAGCTCCTTGACACTTTCGTGTGTACTACGGCAAGCTATCACATATCCCACGATATTTCTCTTCACATATTCAGATACAATTAATCTTAAGTATACGTTGAAATACTCATTTATATCTGAGTGGCTAAAGAGAATTGTTAAATATTAAATTTTGTGTGATTTAATTAACGTTGATAAATCATTGTCCCAGAATGTGCTAGTGGCATCCTAATTAGCGAAGCTAATGAATTTCAAAATTGACTCGAATGTATGTTTCAGGCAACATATAAATCAGTGAACTTTGATTTATTTACCTTCTTTGTTGTCTGTCTATAAGCTAAACAACGAAATGAGTTCTATATTCCAGTCACCAGTTATATGTCCATTATGTTTACAGTCCGCAAGCTTTCCGGACACACTTGAAAACACAGTGCAATGAGCAGGCAAAAACTGGTAACAAACATTCTCTAGCCTTAGGAAATTAATCAAAAGTATTTAAATAATACTTTTTGTGAGATTGATATTTTAAAGTATAGTTTTAAGATCACAGGGAAGATAAGAAAATACATATTAGCAGCTATTCGTTGTGAAATTTTCGTGGAACTATATGGGAATGGTGCTTGAAGGGCAGTTCAGTTTAAGTTACAGTATCTTACCTGCAGACGAGACTCAGTTTAAGTTAATGGAAAAGAGGAATTAAGGCAAAATAACAGTGACAAATAACCTGAACTGACAAAATTTTAATCTGAGGCAATTACACTACATTAAAACGTACCCAATGATTATTTCCTGATGGTCTCGGTTTATACGAAGCGTAAAGCCCAAAAATAGAAAAAATTGTCTGAAAATTCTTTTGTATTCTGAAAATGGAAATTCGTCAGGTCGTAATGACCAGGTGACCTGCACAATCCGCCCCTACCGTAACCGCCTAGCCTATCCCGGTAATCCTACCGGTTATAGGGGACCTACGGGTTAACGTGGAATCCGAACCACGGAAGCGTTCTTACATACTACACATTACACAACAAGTTGTGCGAGAAGTGATGGATGGGTTAAGGGTAAATACAAATCCCCACCGAGCCAGGGATTCGAACCGCAGTCCTTTTGACAAATATTTAGACGCCTTAACCACTGAGCTACCAGGTCGTTAGTTTCCTGTTAAGAAGAAACTTATAGCTGCTATACAACCAAATTATTTAACTAAGTAGGAAAATCCGTTAGGACGAGTCTGAAAAACTCTGATACATCTTTATACCTACTTTTACCTATTCGTCTTCTTCACTTCACTATGTTGCGACCGTTTCAAACGACGACTCTGCAACAGGGCGAGCATGGATTGTAAGCTCTACTTTTTATATATCTTTACGTCTCGTAAATGTCAAACTAATTATGGGTGAGAGAGGATTGTGGTCAATGAATAGGAAGGAAATCGACCATAGCCTTATAGAAAAAACCACCCTTGAAGTCGGTAAACCAAGGAAAACCGTAATCTCGACTGTGGAAACATTGAGCCGTCATTCCACCGAATTACAGGCCAAAAATTAAAATCGACTCCTGTCCCCTGGTTACACTTCATCAGCAATGTACCACCTCCAGATGTAAGACGCCAAGAAGTAAAGCCACGTGAGTGGATGAAATTACGTCATCCTGAGAATCTACAGGAATTTCCGATCTATGACCTAGTCTTAAATCCAGATATCCAGTATGGCATGATGAATTCGACTTCGATGTTAAGGAATAATGGTGACAAGGACTCTGCATCTGTGAAACATCGCCTAAGAACAGGCCACGGCATATGCAACGTCATGCTCTATAAATGGGGACTTCAGGATATTCCTGTTGTGACTGCGGAGCTCCTTCCCAGAGTGTGAAGCATATCATCAAGGAATGCTCTCTAAGGGAGTACGATGGACCATATCAAGATGTTTTCAGTGCTTCAACTTCCTTCATAGCATGGCTGACTGCAGCAACTGGACATCAGTTTGAAAAAAGGACTGGATAACAGTCAACGTTAGTAGTTAGAACGTAATAAATCTGCGTGTAAGATGCCCGAAGTAGAAATAGCAGCGATGACATGGACACAGAACGCATAGATCTTTGACAATTCCCTTATTGAGAGATACGGTCTATTTACCTGCATGGAGTGTGGTAGTCGATTTCTGTCTACCAGGTCTGTTGTGTTGGACTTGCTGCAGGGTTGGGACCTCAGCCACCTGTTCGTCCTAATTGCCAGGAGCCACGTTCCGACAGCGCCTTTATCAAGTTCTGCCGCAACCGCCTCAGGCTCTCGAATTGCAGTCCAATATAATTAGGCGCTGTGGTTATGACTGCAGGAATGGCACAGCAGCATTCATAGTCATCTAACTACTGTCCAGATAACTGCTGCACAATAGAAAGCGGTTGGCGAATAAAGCCTCGGGAAAGTCTCATTTCATAATCCGTTCCTAGTTGAATGAATGTTCTGCTGCACTGTGTTACTGTTCTTGAGTCAGTTGGAAGCGCGAATACCGACGGACTACAGGCGATTTTAAACTCCCACTGGATTATAAACATTCATTTGACCTGACCGGGCTATCTGGGTTTCCAGTTTAAAATTTATGTTAGGCTCAGAGACCGAAAACGCTCTTTGAGCGGGGAAAAAAAAAAACCGGTCACGACGAGTTGTTGTTTCTTGAAAACGGCCCCTAAACGTTGTGGCTTATCAGTATCTAACTCTTTTATGTTAACGACGAATCGTTCCAAGGTGTATTTAATATGTATGAGTCCTCTTACCTGTCTCGTTACATATGTCTAAAAAAGAAAGGAAAATGTGAGTTGTAATGTGTAGAGAATGCGACCTAGACCAAACGGGAATTTCGCGTTGTGGCCCTTCTCAGTTATCCACAGCTCGTTCTGTCTGTTTTTTGTTTCATAGCGTGAATAACGTGTTGTGGCCGATTAAAAAAAACTAGAACGGTTTTTACACGCTTTATGTTAGCTCGACCTGTATGTATGTATGCATGTAACGGAATCTTGTAATTCAATTATCACACACTTCCAGATGTCAGAGTTGTTTGAAATTTTGCTCATATATTAAGAACCGGTGACAACACAAAATTTTCATTGCAACTTCCTACTATGCTCAATACTTGACAGTAACAATGGAAAAGTAATGCAATATTTCAATTCAATTTTCACTCACTTCCAGATTTCAGAATTGTTTGAAATTTTCTAAATATATTAGGAACCTGTGACAATACAGTAATTTCATAGCTGTGTCTGGATATTCTAATTACTATTACAGTAACAACAGAAAACCGTTTAAATGCAATGGAATATTTTATTTCAATTTTCACCTATTTCCTGACGTTCGAATTGTTTGAAAATTTGCACACGTATTAAGAAACGGTTAAGATACAATAATTTCATAGCTGTGTCTTACTCTTCTCATTAGTTTGACAATAACAACAGGAAGGTAACGGAATGTGAAAATTCAATTTCAACCACTTTCAGATAAACGAATTGTTTGAACTTACGTACACATAATAAGAACCTGTAAAAATACAATATTTTGATAGCAACGTCCTGATATTCTCACTACTTAGAACAGTAAAGGAATCTTTCCATTCAATTTCACCCATTTCCAGAATCCTAATTTTCTTAAATGATGCACACATTGTCGCATATAAGTATGTATAAAAGCGATCTAGTAATTAAATAAATATAATTTGTAGACTGTATTTCGTTTATAATATTTTGCAGTTTATTTATTTCGTTTGTTCTCTAATATCAATTACGACCGTGTTTGAGATAATCTTAACATCCCAAGATTTGCAGGTTCGTTTCTACTTAACAATTCTCTTAACTTCTACTTTTTCCACAGATCCTATATACTTTGAAACATCTCTGAGCAAACAATATTTATTAAACTTGCTCTTCTTTTTTTATAAATCCTTTTAACTTTTAATTTACCAATATTATGGCCTTAATCAGTATAAATATATAATTTTACTTGTTTTTAAAGAGCTGCTATGTTACAACATATTAAGAACCTATGACAATATAATAATTTTATAGCAACGTCATGCTATTCTCATTACTTTTACAGTTACAATAGGAAAGTAACGGACTGTGTTAATTCAATTTCACCCAATTCCAGAAATCTGAATTGTCTGAAATTATGCCCACATATTAAGCACAGGTGAAATTATACTAATTTCATTTCCGTGTCCTACTGTTCTCATTATATTGACAGTAACAATAGAAAAATGATTGAATGTGATGGAATCTTGTAACTGAATTTTAATCCACGTCCAGATGTCCAAATTGTTTGAAAATTAGAGCATGTATTGTGAAGCGATGACGATTCAATAATTTAATAGCTATATTCTCAATACAGTAACAATAGAAAAGGGGTTGAATGCAATGAAATATTTCATTTCAATGTTCACTCACCTCCTAACGTCCGAATCATTTGAAATTTTGCACTCGAATTAAGATCAGTGACAATCCATTAATTTCATACCTATGTCTTGAAATTCCCATTGTGAACTAAAAAGTTAAAAATAAAATTATATTTTAACAAAACTGAAATACACGCTTTTGTATCAATGTAAACTAAAAGGTTAAAAATAATCTTTAAATATAAAAATTTTGTTCAACAGCGCTAGGATGTCCCATAAATCAGTATAACTTTTTGAATAAACTTAACATAATTACAAAGTCACTTATTAAAGAGTAAAATTTAGTGTTAAAATAGCGTGGGGTGCTCTCCACTTGTACATAATGACTCAACCTTTATGAGCAGTTAGCGATAAAAAATTTAAGAATACTGATATCTAACACGCCACGCTTCCTTTTACATTAAAGTTAACTTTTTAATCAGTGACTTTATTCTTATTTTAAGTTTATTAAAAAATATACTGAATTGTGGGATATCCAAACACTGTTGAACAAAAGTTTTATATTTAAAGATTATTTTTAACCTTTTAGTTCACATTGATACAAAAGCGTAAATTTTAGTTAACTAAATTGTAATTTTATTTCACTCAATGCGTGTTTTCGGTCTTTGAGGCCAACATATATACTACTTTAATTGGATAATGACGCGTCTAAATGATGATAACAGTGTGATTTGTTAAGTTCTCTTACTTGGCTATATTTAGCTATATATGTCATCGGCAAACTGAAAAACGCTAAATTTGTATAAAATATATTCCGATCAACACATTATACAATAAATTTTTGTCGTGACATATTGCAAAATAATTATTGTTACAACGTATAATAATTAACATTGCTATATACGCAAAAGCCCGAGAAATTTTCTGACCATTTTTTCTTTGGCTTAAAAATTTCTCTTCAAAGACCTAAATGAGATATTATTTTTTGTATAATGTATGCTTTTTATTTTGCATTAAGAAAAATTCTTGTATAATAAGAAAAAGAGAAGCAAAGTTAAACGGGCGTCTATTTCTACACGGAATATTCATAAGAGGATATGATATTCAGAATACCTAAAAAGAAAAAAAGATCTTAAGGTAGAATTCACAAAAAAAAATCTCTAAACAGGCCATTAATTTTCCACGGAAATTCACTTTTTTTCCTTACGTTCAGAGAGTCAAATGGTTTGAGGGGGGTTTACGTGCGAACAGTTTATAAGGCTCGCTGTAGACTTGGCCAGTCACTGAATAGGGTAAAGACCGTTTACACCCACACCGCTTTACGGGTGTTATGAAATCCTCTGCAGCTGTGTTTACATCTGCGAGACGGATCTCACTCAAAGAACATATCAGCCACTACAAGAAAAACAAAAGCGACAAATGCGCCGATGTGCACCATGCCATCAACATCGGACAGTGGTTAAAATTTGAAAACACAAAGTTGCTTTGGAGATAAGACCAGTGGTGGGCTAGACGAGTGAAGGAGGCATTTTAAACAAGTGTAAATTTTAAACAACAGCAACAGTTTCAACGAAGACGTCAGGCTAGTACTGCAAGACGCTTCACGCTGTTGCTAAGAAACATGAAAGAAGTATTGTAACCCTGAAGAAGGCTACAGAAAGACAATCAATTAAATACAAACGCGGAATTAGACAGAAAACCTAGATATTATTACCAAAGATGGAATAGTAGGCGCACGTGCTCAATACTGTTGTATGCCTGTGGGTTGTCAAATATTTTTTAAAATAAATAGTATTTTACTACAGCAGACATAAAAAAATAGTACAGTCCGTAAAACTATAGCAAGCTATAGGACTACGAAGGATTTGACATTACCAAATTATGCTTTTTTTCTGTGATTCGGCCGCGAAGAAAGTACCACGAGAGAATCATGTAAGGAGGGGGGTGGGGTGGTGAGGGGGGTGGGTGAGGGGTTGCAGGGAGGGATTGTGTTCCTGTGCGAAGTCTAACAGGGTCTGTTAGGTCCGGTATTCCCAATTTACTGGTGGAAACTCTCGAGTTGCCATCTTGCTGCGAAAGGTGTACTTAGAACCCTTTCACGCTACATACTAGACTAGAGTGCGATAGTTTTTCGAGCTGCAGTGCATCCTAGAACACTGCTACAACTAAACATTTCTGCTGGTGGTGCGTGCGCTGACTGGCCAACAGCCAATCGTCAGTAAGCTGCACTTTGATTGAATTCCTGTGTTTTAAACGGACATGTTATCGAGTACAATTTCCATTACTGCTCATATTAAACAAAAAAAACGAAGCGAAAAATTATTTCGAAAAGAAGCTGAGAATATTGGCTACTCTACTATCAAATTGATTCCATCCGTTCACAAACTTCCTACCATACGAGGTCTTTCTCGATATTTATATTTGAGAACTCCTTTAAGCTCTTTTTTTTAAATTTAATTGCGATGGAGCGCACGTTCCGGTGGCAATTTCCCTACATACCCATTTCCCATTCTTTCCTGCCAACCTATTTTACCCTCTGGAAATTTCAACATTAAACTGTCTCAACGTTTATGGTAAATTATTTATCAATTCTCTTGGTAACGTATTCCAATCTCTGACCCCCATATCTTCCTACACCCTTGTTTCTGAAATCGTGTGCCAGCTTGTGGTCATGGTCATCTTTTCCCTTCCCTTAATTGTTACACCAATATCTTTCCACGCCCCATCACCAACATACGGCTTTTACGCTCCTATGACTTTCTTCACCCTCCTCCTGCCTATGTTTTTTATAAAAGCTGGTCGTTTCTCGAAGTGTTAGAAGAAATTTTCGATCGATTCGTCTGTTACAAGCGTCATTGCAACCAGCACGCATGGCCTAACGCACCGTCTCCCAGAGGCAACTGGGAACAACGCCTCGACTTAAAAGTCTGCCAGTATGTGCGCTGGCGTAATCCACAATATGTTTAAGTCGGCCGATAATTGGCAAACTATTAAGTTTGAAAGGAATCGTACTGCCCATTAAGCTTTATTATCAACCGATTTCAAATTTGAGTGTGCGTATTGACATATATCTTCATGTAATTTAAAGACTGATCAAACTATCGGCCCATCGATAAGTCTGTAGTGTGCGAGAGTCCTTAGTGTGTTAAATATGATAAGTGTTGCGCCTTAGCGCACTGATACACACTGGCGGGTTACTATTTATGCTATATATTTGCTTCGAAACTTGTTTATTAGATATTTTTCGTTTTGTGAAAACTGAATGTAATTCGAGAAATGGTTAAATGCTACAATAATTCCATTCGAGTATATTTTTTTACAATCTTTTTCAACCTCACAAAGTCATCTACAGGAAAGTAAGGTGCTCTGACGATTGCTTAGATATTCAACGCGCTTATTTCGGAAAGTTACCGTAACTACTGTTGTTACATCGCGATTCATTAAGAGTGGGTGGCGGAGGGTGCATTGCACCTATTCTAATGTGCAATCGTTTGTTCATCGGAAGGGATATGCGGGATATGGCAGGAGGTGCCCATGAGCTATTTTGAGGAACCATCCTGACATTCGCTTTGATCGGTAAGGAAAACAACAGGGAAAACGCAAATCAGGATGACCGGAGACCAATGCTGCCGGATTACAAGTTTTCTCGCCCGGTGCCCATTCCTATTCAATTCCCTAACCGATCGTGGAAAAAATGTTGCTATGAACGGCAACCTAAATTAAATTGCACAAAGTGCAAATCAATATGCATAAGTAACGAAAGGAAGCGGTTCGTTTACGAGTACAAATTTAAGCAGCACAGTTATTGACATGGTTGATTCACTGTTTCATTTGGGTATAACAGTAATAAGCAACAAGAAATGGAAACTGCTATTAACTTTGGCCGTAGGGAAAGCTTATTCTAGATCGCAATTCATAGGTCATATTTTGAAGAATTATAACGATCCTACAAACGTGTGTCTGTGGATCCTTATCGCATGGAGAATTAAGAGAAGAGCCGTTCGATTATTGAGTGATTACCACAATCCTTTCAAAAGTGTCATGCATAGATTTGGCTGGGATAGCCTGGCAGCTGACGACGTTTGAATTTGTGCCCTAACATGCAAACAACCTATTTCATTTAAGAGTGCGATGTAATTCTTCGTCCACCAACCTACCTGGGTTGCAATGACAGGAGAGATTAGATTAGAGATTTAAGTTCCCGTACTGATGATTACATGTATTCTTCGTTCCTCATGATATTCGCGATTCGAATACGTAGACTAAAGATGCATTTGTTGCAAAGCAACTACCCCACCACCACCATTAACAATATTTGGTAATTGCAGAGTATGAATGAATATACCTTTACCATAGGTGCCAAACATTGTTTATAGTGTGAGTGGAGACTTTTCCGGCTCATCGATGCAACAAAATCTTCTCGCGTGTCCAGCTGGATGGTGGTGTAAAAACACGACGTTTCAGAGTCAGCTGACTGCTGTGTTCATCAGGTATCTTGTGGTTGTCCTCAGCTGACTGTCTCTGCCTCGAGGCA
Source organism: Vandiemenella viatica (assembly GCA_031002005.1). Taxonomy (NCBI): domain Eukaryota; kingdom Metazoa; phylum Arthropoda; class Insecta; order Orthoptera; family Morabidae; genus Vandiemenella; species Vandiemenella viatica. The sequence continues at coordinate 235,141,649 of CM061919.1, read as the reverse complement.
GAGACAGTCAGCTGAGGACAACCACAAGATACCTGATGAACACACAGAGTCAGCTTTCGAAACGTCGTGTTTTTACACCACCATCCAGCTGGACACCCGAGAAGATTTTGTTGCATTGTTTATAGTGTTCAATAATATTCTTTTTCATGGTTTCTATATTGTACTGACATGGTACAGACTACGTGTTTGTCAAGGTGGAGCCATCCTGCCTCAACGTGAATGTGTGAAAGAGGCAACTAATGCCATCTATGTGCAGGTGTTTAAGACGCAACGTTTGTTTTTCATGTTCCTCCATCAAATACCGGGAATTGGCCACCGGATGAAGCACTCCCATCGGCCCAGCTGGGGGCGCGCGTGGGTGGAAGAGAGACAAAAAGGGACACGCCGCCAGGAGGAGACAAGGAGAAGACGGTTTTAGTGAGCAGAAGCAGCGCCAAGTTTTAAGTTCGTTTGTTTTGTGGAAAATATGAGAAGGAAAGTGTTTTGTGTCAGAGTTCAGCCCATCTCAGGGAGAAAGAGAGTGATGCTGATATTTTTATACAGTGTTTTCGTCCGCTGAAAGAGCTTCTCCAACATAACACGGAGCACGCAAACACCAACATGGCAATGTGTTTAACCAATGTATCTCTACACTGACATTTTAATGCGACTACAGCACCTGAAACGACCAGGGAAAAGTTTCTCATGAGCCAGTTTGGTGTTGAAAAATCAGGACACTGTTTTCATTTCGTATGTTTCTCTTATTCAGAAATTCATTTAAGGCATCCCATGCTGAAACAAAGTTGAACACGCATTTTTTTTAATAGTTAATAAATGTTATATAAGTTTTATTCAACTAGAATGAATGAATAATATCCCATAATCAATTTTTCATTAAATCAGCATTTGAATATTTAAAAACTGTTAGTTAACTGAAAAATCCAGTAAATAACGCTTTTAGTATCGAAAGAATCATTACAATATAGATAAGATTCACTAAATTACATCTATTTCTTAACTCTCCCAATCCACCTTCATTATCTGTCAATCGAAGGCACAGAATGGTTGTTGCTAACCTCAGTTTGAAACAGGTCTTAATTCCTATTTCGTTTATCGCTGTTTATCTAACTACGTGCTCAATATCTTCTGAGAAGATCCCAAAGAACTCAAGGACTACTCACGTTTTTTACTTACCTGATCCGCGTCATATTTGAAATTCCAAATTAACGGGTTTTGTAGGTGTTTTGTATACCGGATTGTAGTAAGTCAGTATTACATTTGATTAATTACAGTAATATAGTTTTCAAGATGTTTTTGAAACAGAATTTTTACTTGTAAAGTGTCAGAAAAATGATAGCATTTCCCAACATATTTGTTATAAGCTTGAGAAGTTTCATAAGAGTGAACAAACTTAAATAATACTTTATCAATACTCAAACAAAAGAATCTTTCCATCGAACTTTATGCTTCGTCAGCGTCGAGGTAATTATTGGTGAGAGAGGATTTGGAACAAAAAACTGGCAGGAATTCAGAATGACCTGTTGGAGGAACTATTCTGTCATTGGCCTCAAGTGAACAATTGAAATCAGAATTGCCAGACGGGGATTTGACCGTGCCCAGACGAACAGAATTAAATGCAATTTGGAAAATTATTAAATATGTCCACCTAAATTAAAAGCAATTACCGGCAAATTTACCTAGAAAACAATTAATAAAGTAAATAAAGTTCGTATTTGAAATAGCAAATTAATCAAAGCGTAGATATCTGATACCATTCAAATTTACTGAATCGACTATAAATGAAAAAGCAATTAATTATTAGCTCTATTTTGAGGTCGGTTTTATCATTGGAATATATATTACAAACATTAACATTGATTGCCTGAAACTTTAGTATCAACGTTAATTATAACAGGGTGGAGCAGTAACAGGTCAAATTTGTGTAGCAGTGGAATATAAAACTGGGCAATTTTGCAGAGTCTTTTCTGTAATTGAATTTACTACTTACCATCAATGGGCTGTTATGGCCAAGGATATGAATTGTTATCTAATTTTGGAAGAAGAAGAATAGCAGGCGCTTCATGGAGGAAACTAAGTAGAATCCGTTTCAAGTAATTTAACAAATAAACAAACAAACAAACAAACAAAAAAAAATATATATATATATATATATATATATATAATTCAACACCGGAAGTGATCACAGGCTGGTCCGAGCGAAACTTAGTATCTGCATAAAACAGGAAAGGCGAAAGCTAATAAAAGGAACCAATAAAACATCAGTAAATATAATCAATCTCACTGAAAAGAAAGACATTTTTCAACGCACACTATCGGAGAAACTAGCTACCACCGCCAATGGAAATTTAGCTTCAACTATTAACACATTAGCCATAGAAATTGCAGGAACTGTTAAAACCACCAAATTAAGTAAAATTAGCAATGATACAAAAACTCTCCTGAATAAACGGAGGAATATGAAAGTAAAACCTGAAAAAAACCTAATTGAATATGCTGAACTGTGCAAGACCATTAGAAAAGAAATAACAGCTGACATCAAGAAATATAACGAAAACCTGGTCAGATCAGTTATAGAGAAAGAAAGGCTATAAGAAAGCAAAACAAAGATTAATGATAGGAAAGAAACAAATAATAGCTTTAGATGATGATAATGAGCGTATTACAGACAAAACGGCAGTATTGGTTCATATCAGGAACTTCTATCAGTCCTTATACCATACAGCAAGCAAGATGAAAATCCTTTAATTACATCAAGCCCAGACTCACCAATTCCTGAAGTCTTCCCATATGAAGTTAGAAGGGCAGTGAACGAAATGAAAAAAGGATCAGCTAGTGGTTATGACGGCCTGTCTATTGACGTACTCCAATTGACTGGAGAAGAAACTTACAGACACCTAGCTAAGGTGTTTTCACAATGCCTCGAAGAGAGAAATATCCCATCCAGCTGGAACAAAGCAATGATTATGTTGCTATACAAAAAGGGCAGTCGTTACAATATTAAAAACTACCGCCCCATCAGCCTTCTTCCTGTCATATACAAAGTGTTTACAAAGGTCATCAATAACCGCATCAGTTCCACCTTGGACACAGCGCAACCAATTGAACAGGCTGGTTTTAGGTCAGGATTCAGCACAGTAGATCACATCCAAGTCATCAACGAAGTAATAAGTCGAGCAAATGAATACCAGATGCCCCTCTGTTTGGCCTTTATCGATTTTGAAAAAGCTTTTGATTGAGTCCATCACTCTGCAATCATGCAAGCCCTTTTAGAACAAGGAGTGAATCCCGGCTATATTGACTTACTGTACAACATCTACACCACTTCCACTGCTTTTGTCAACATCGCTGAAGTCACCAAAGAGTTCCCAGTAGAAAGAGGGGTAAAACAAGGAGACTCTATATCCCCCAAGCTATTCACATCAGTCCTAGAGTTGGCAATGTCAAAAATCCAATGGCAAAACCGAGGTTTGAGAATAAATGGAAGAAATCTCAACAACTTAAGATTCGCTGATGATATAGTTTTACTATCAAACAGTCTGGAAGAGCTCAAAGAACTGATAAATGAACTAGAGACAGCGTGCAGAGAAGTGGGCCTTAAAATAAATATATCAAAAAGCAAAATCATGCAAAACAAATGGGCAGAAAAAGATAAAGACAAGGCGGACATGAAAGATTCTGGTATTGAGTTCGTAGATCAGTACATCTATCTTGGCCAACTGATCAATGTGAATGGTGACTCAAAGCCTGAGATCTACAGACGGATAAAGCTGGGCTGGAGAGCATATGGAAGAAATTCCATAGTTTTTAAATCGAACATGCCAATACATCTTAAAAAACAGGTATTTGAACAATGTGTATTACCGGTCCTCACATATGCCTGCCAGACTTGGACCCTAAATAGTCACACGAAGCAAAAACTGAGAACTGCCCAGCGAAGTATGGAAAGAGCAATGCTAGGGTTTACAAGAAGAGACAGGAAAAGGGCTGTGCACATCCGTTCAATAACTAAAGTAACAGACATCTTAAAAAGAGTCATGACCCAAAAATGGCAATGGGCCGGTCATGTTGCTCGCAAAAGAGATGAAAGATGGACTACGGTAGTGCTGGACTGGATACCGAGAAACCTGAAAAGAGCAAGAGGAAGACCCCCGGATCGCTGGGATAAGGATATACGTCGAGTTACAGGCGTGAACTGGAAGAGGGCGGCTCAGGATCGATCGGCCTGGAAAGAACTACAGCAACACTATGTAGAATTAAATTATAATATATAGCTCATTAGGCTTAAAGAGGCTACATCCTGAAAAAAGGATCGATATAGCTGCAATAATAATAATAATATATATAAATATATATTTTAGACTGTCAACCGAAATCGTTTAACCCCCAAAGTTAGGCCCAACGTTACAGTTCACACTTCGATAGTTCTTGTGATGTAGGTTTTGTTTATTAGGTGACAGAAATTGGATAAAATTTCCGCAATTTATAAGCAATAAACATGAATAAAAATGACAAATTTCCATAACATTCGGCGTAATTGAAATAATTATTTGATATATCGTTAGCAGGTAGCAATGCAATATTCAGAGAACTGATTGGTGGGGAGAGATTAATTTACAGCAGTCTAAAACAATGTTCATATACAACAGAAATTTAATTTGGATTTTGCACCTACCCCGGTGGCAATATCCCTATTCCCCTGTGTTATATTTTTTTTTTCTTAAATTCTTTCTCTGTTTGAAGGAAAATCTCCAGCATTTTTGTCATTAGTCTCTTGCCCATTGATATTTTTCACACTTACCTCCTCCGAAAACAACTGCCAGCTTGTTGTCACAATCATCTCTTCCCATTTCTTGTATTAATACAAATATTTACATAGTTAAAAACACAAAATAAAAAAAGTAGCATTCGCATTTACATAGTAAACTTCAATAAATAACAAATTTTATTTCCACAATCATTTTATCATAGAGTTTGAAGTGATAATACGTCCCGCCCAAATATCAATGATAATATTTAATATAAAACGAGGGATACAATTATTTGTAATAGGAATTGTAAATATCCTAAACTAATGCTATATTGTGAGTATCTCTGATAACAAGAAGTAACCAGTCGCATTGAAATAAACATGAATGGAGACAGATTACACAAAGCTTATGATGGCTTGAGAATACGGCGGTAGCTTGGATGAAAGCTGTATAAATTATGAAATTTTAATAGAACTATCAGTGGAAAAACCAACTTAATTGTACAAAGATTATTTCGGTGGCGAACAAATAAATAACTTATAATGGAAAGTTGTAATTAGTTTGTTATAAAGTATGAGAAGTTGTGAAATAAAATTTTGTTCGATATAACTTGCAAAGTTATTGGTGATAACTTAATAGAGACGGATATTTTGAAGTAAAAGAAAAGAAATCAAGACAAGGAAGTACAAAAATTTTCCTTCAGATAATATCAAAGAAAGAAACGACGAGTTTTGGAATTATAACCGCAGAGCTGTTATTGTAGGTCACTTAAGACAGCCCTATTCTTGCCAGGCTATATAAACCTTTAAATAAATAAATTAACCCAAAAAAGAAGACAAAGACGTTTTCGTCCTGCTGGAAACGGCTAAGAAGTTATAATAATGTAAACATAAAATAATATAAGTTTATTCTAAACACGGCCAATGCATGAAAACGTTTGATAGTTGTATCTAAAAGACGAATCGTTTCTTTTGAGAAGCGTTCATAAATTATATCCCGTATTTAGGATTAGGATTAAAAATACTGCAACGTGTCTAGTAAAAACGTTCGTGACAAATACGATTGTATAATTAAAAGAAATGAAATTCTTATTCCGCGTCTTGTTTCCAGGAACTACTTAATAAAAGCACTTGCCACGTCATTGACAATACCACACTACATGTATATTGTTTTATTAAATTTGGGATAAAAAATTGTTAACTAATCAAATGATGAGATGTTAAAGTTTATAATACTGCAGCAAGGAACAGTTTACTCATAGGAAACGGGCATAATAATTTCAGATTGAGAACAGATTTTAATTAATAGTTTGATTAAATCTGGTCACTTCCCAGTCAATACATCGATCCAAAAACACGCTCTATCCTTTTGTGTAAAAGTATTAAGTTATTTTTTAAACACATTTCTGAATTTCTTTAATTCAGCAACCCGATTTGAATCTGAAATTTTTATACGCTTGAAATTTCTGCGTACAGTTACAAAGACAAAATAAATTTAATAACAATAAATTTAAAGCTTTTTTTTTTAACCGGCTCTTTTGGATCATCGAAACTAAATAGTAATTTTCAAGAACTGAGATCTAAAAGCGATCCAATCTCATCGAGAAGCCCTCAATTTAGCGTATAGTGAGTACGTTTTTACTGAACTCACTTGGAGCGTAAGTAAATGTGCGTATAGGCGCCAGCCCTCCTGTTGCTCTCGTTGGGTATGGGAAATAGCTGCGCCGGTATGTGCGTGCAACTTTGTTAAGTTGGCAACTGCAACGACAGCCTGAGCCGTTTGAACCGTACTTACCGTAATACACGGCGGACGAAGCCCCCAAAGAGCTTTTGAAGCCGACGGAGCCTGGTAGGGCCCTCTACAGTTTAGAATAAAGGACGAAAAAGTCCCTACCGTGGATCACTCGGTATGAAGTGGACGGAGGACTGTCAGGAAATCCGTAACAAGTTTGAAGGGCGTTGCCGTCTCAGCAGAAATCCGCGAAAACACGAGCCCGTTTACCCTCTAATTCAAAACTCTGTTGCGAGAGATTTTTAGGCACCGTTCTTAGTGGGTGCATGATACCAACTAATATGGATAACATACAAAAAAAATTCTTCAACGTACAAACTGTACCTCCTTTGATATTTAAATTAATTCTTTATAAAAGAAACAAATTCGGTGCTGTTAGCATTATTTATTTATTTACACTTCAGTAAGATCAAAACAGTTAGCTCTTAATCCATGTAATATAGCAAATATGTGATATGTAACTTCATACTCCATTAGTAAACATAAGTGGTTATAGAATCGCATAGAGTTAGAACAGTGTTCACAAATCATAACTAACCATGAAATACCGTACACGTGTCTATTTATTGCACATGATCCAAAACAGAATTTAAATAAAACTGTCAATAACAAATAAAAAATTCTCGGTTTAGGCAAAGTTAGAATGAGTTATTTTAGTGTGAACAGTCCGAAGAAAATTAAAACTGAATTAAAGAAAACAATTTAATAAATACGATATCAAATAATTCCACTAAATTTATCCACTTAATTCATTTGAAACTTACTTTGTAGTGGTGTGAGAAGTAGAATACGAATGGCTATGAGATTATTTTGAATACATTTTTCAAATGTTTGCGAGATTTCCCTTTTCATTCTCTTTTGAATTTTGTGCTCTACATATTATTTCACAATTTTCTAATTCTGGTTGTAATTTTCATTCATATATTCCGACGTTTTTAGAATATCGGGAAGTTTTCTAACTTTACCAAATTCACAGCGTAGTATTTATTTATTAATATCGTTCCATACGTCCCTACTAAGGAAGGACTACTGGGATGTTAAACGTATCATGGTTAATAATATAGGCCCTACATACAATATTATCGACTAGCTGATACCCACGACTTCGTACAAGTGGATTAGGAATTTCTTTGCCAGAATTGAATATAGAAAGTTGTTGGTAGCGAAGGATTGGTCTCAAACAACACCAAGTTGGCATAATATGACCGAAAAACCGTCACTATATCATTCTACCATCGAACCTGTTTCTTGAAGAGAATCAATTTCAAACATATTTAAAAACAGAAAAACAAACGAATGTGAGGGTATGTGGGGGGTGGGGGGGGTGGGGAGTGGGGTGTTAACTAAGGGCAGCTTTATTTCAGCTTGGAGTTTTCTTCTTTCTTCAGCACGAGCATCCGATTCTTGGGTTCTAATAACTTTAGCTGCTCGTGCTCTGCTAGAGCTACAAAGCTATAACTTGGGCCAGTTTACGCCCGCAAGGCATGTAAATAATGAAGGCAAAATAAACTGGTGCCAGAAACATTTAAGCAGACATAAAGTAAAATGACAGAGACAATCGAGATCTATAATAAATAAAATATTTTTTCTCTAAACGAAATTTACTAACAAATTATGCACTAACATAATGCGCGAGAAGCATAGCATGAGCTAGCGACGTAACATTACAGACTAACACACACATCCGTCTCTCTGTCACCATTCGATTAGTTCTCAAAATTTCGTGACTACAACTGTTAATCATACCGAAAAAAAAGTCTCGTGTCCTCCCTACAGATTTTCGGGTCAAATTCCGTCAATATCGGTATAGGCATTTAGTTGTCAAGACGTAACAAAAGACAGAGACTTACTTCCGCATTTATAATATTATTACTGCAGATCATACACACACTGACTGCGAATCAACCCTGATGGATTAATATAACGTAAAAAAGTGTACACCTATAGCATTGCAAGACTACCTACGATTTTCCTCGCATTGCACCCCTAACTTTGTGATATCTACAGTTTAACATTCAATCGGAATAACCGACGGCCCAGGCGTGACTCTTACAATCAAAAACCATTTTTGAAAATCTTGGCCTTCACGGCGATTTGAACCGGAGACCACAACCCAAACATTAGTAAGCCAGCACTTTAACCACTGAGCTACCTGATCGCTAAACGGAAAATCAGTAGAGAGACCTGCATACCCAACGCGTCTGTCTATCGTCGTTCAGTAATTTTTCGAAATTATAAGACAACATGTACTATTTATACAGATTATTTTTAAGCCAAATGTAGACAGTATTTTTCTCTTTGTTTCAAAGGATAAGCGTGCAAAGTTTCATCGAGATCGGATGAAAACTGAGGATTTGTGTGAAGAACAAACAAACCAACAATCAAACATCTTTATATAAATAGATAAACATAGTGAAAAAATTATAATTTGTTACAAAGACAAAAAATAAAATTAATTAAATAAAAAATAACATTAATTTTTACAACTCAATTTTGCTGAAGTCATATTGCATACAAGTAATACATTTGTACAAATTCTAGAATGGAGTAGAAGCAATTCTAATTTTTGTCAGTTTTTTAAAAATATATCTATAAATCTACAAAGCTGTTTTATACCTTCAGTAGGTTTATTAAAACGATATTTCTCAAAAGAATTACCCCCTCCCCCCCCGGTTGTGCTATGTACTAATAACAGTTAAGTTAGTGTTTTGTACAAGATATTTCTGTTCCTTGTATTGAAATTGTGTACCTGTGAATTATTAACTTCGACGGTAGATCACCAAATTCACGTAGCACCCATCATCTGGAATTGTGGTGATTCTTTTAAACGGTTGTCGAACGGCATACTCAGCATTTAAATTGCGATTCAATATACAAAACAGTGAAATAGCAACTTGCGAAATTTCCAAAACATCAGGAATGAGTAAAGTAATCTAACAATGCTAGATAATAATAGGGGATGAATGCACAATGGCGCATAAAAAAATCGTTTGAAGCATTGGATCAAAAACTGCAAGATTTACATGGAAACGAACGGCCATTTGGTGGTGCGCTAATACTATTAGCAGCTGAGTTTCGACAGACATTACCTGTTATTCCGCATTCAACACCAGCTGATAAGCTAAATGCGTGTTTAAGAGCATCACATTTGTGAAAACGTGTTAAAAAAATTTCACTGGCAATAAACACGCATTTTAAATTACGAAACGATCCTTCTGCAAAACATTTAGCGATAAAATTATTGGATTGTAAATGGGAAAATTACCTCACGGATAATTGTACGTTGTATGCTCCCGTTCAGTAAAATATATATGCCAAATGTAATCATCAAAATATTGCATTGCATTGCATTGCAGCGCATAGCTGAATGACTTACTTAACTGTGAGTAAATCAATTGCTTAATCATGAATACATCTAAGCTGGAGTCATTTGGCTATTTCAACACGTGTGCCTCTTCCCTTTCAACTTGTCTTTTCCTCTTGCAACATTTCCATCTTGATGTGTGCCTCAGGAGACACGCCCTTTAATGTTTCACATTCATGTCTCGTGAGGAATGGCCCTTAGTGTTCTGGAGTCGCCAGCAAGATGGACGATCCAATTTATCTAGCGGGCCTTAAAGTTGACATTACTATTTTAGTGAAATACCGAAAGAAAGAAAAATTGTGGAGGAAAAAGGATTATTTGAAAAACTGGGAATCTGTAAATTCTCCAAGAACTGCAGTTGAAGAACTTTACGCGAATGTCGAAGCAAAATTTTTATACTCTTCAAAAAATTCTGCAACCCGCCACTCCCTAACAAGACACCAAATTCAGAGACGCAATACCTACCGAACTGAGCCTGGCCATTACCCTGAGTTATTTGCAACTGCTTACTCGTTCATGCCACCTACGTACTTGTTTAAGGACTTCAAGCAGAGCATATCTGAAATAATATGATACTAAGTGCTCCTTAAAACTGTCTATTGGAATAAGCTTGATCGTTCCTCCAACACGTTAAAAGAGATTAAATATTCCCTTCATAAATGTATTGTACACTGCAGACAGTATTACGTGCTCTGCGCCAAAAGTTTGTACAAGAATCTCGGCAAAACAAACAATCCTGCAGCGTCAAAATTCTTCGCAGAATCTATCAATACTAAATATTAATTAAATTAGCTTGAATTAATTTTAAATGATGCGAAAAATTGCTAAATACTGATTATAAGTACAATGACTTAAATGGATGGAAAAAAACCCTACGAAATAACGTGACAAGAGCTCCGCGAAATTGCGTAAACTTACTAGAATATTTTAAAGTCTAAAATAGATTTACTGAATTTAATTGGTTAAGATAGGCCGAAAAAAATGACAGAAGGAATCAAGACTGAATCTCCAATTACGTACTTACTTCTGCATTCGACGTCTCCATGATTGATAGTTAAAGGTTCCTTCTCCAGCAACCTCTTCTGTTTCTATCATCTATCGTCGTAATGTATCGGTTATGAATGCGTACTGTTATACGCGAACCACGAAGAACTGTAATTCCCATCACATCTATCATCGCTCTTCTTGGAAAGGCCATTCTGCATCTCTTTGGAAAAGTATGATCTCAGGCTACTTATTTTCTTCTTAACTGCAGTTACACCCATCAAATATTTTTCTCAAAGGACCTTTATGGCAACTGTCTTCTTGATTTTGTTGGTATACTCTTTAGTGCTGGCGTTCCGTTCAATGGGTATGAACGATAATCTTCGATAAATGAAAGTGTTTCATTGATAAAAACTTCTCGGGTTTCAAGCCGCGTCAGAATTGAGCCAGACGGCTCAATTCTGACGCGGCTTGAAACCCGAGAAGTTTTTATCAAGCATTGCCGCCGCGAAAACGTACATAATTATCTAAAGTGTTTCATTGTTCGAAAGAAGATGCACATAAACCCATTTCAACTGGGAATGCTTGTAACACGCCGTGTCTCCTGGGACCGTTCATAAACTACGTGGCTTGGTCTAGGGAGGGGGGCTTGGCTGGAAATCAACGCTGGGTTACGTGTGAGGGAGGGGTTGGGAGGAGTAGGAGAATGGGTTCCGAGACAAAACCACGTAGCTTTTCATTCATATTATTTGTCACAATTAAAATAAGGTACAGACCACACAACAGCATGTGAACATTTATTTCCGTCATTTAATTATCTCCGTATGTAATTTACGATAGTCTGATAAGAGAAAACAGAACAAAATGTCTTCTCAAATCAACAGGAAGAAAAGCTACGTGCAACGCTGAGGCGTTAGAGGTAATGTCGGACTAAGTGGGGGAGGGTGGAGGGAGGGTAGGTTTACAGGAGGCCAACGTAGCTTAAGGCTCGTTCGCACTGGGCGAGTAATTTAGTCGAGTAGCGAGTGATTTAGTAACTAAGCGTGTCTGAACAATGAAAATTAGTCGAGTCGATCCGTTTCGTTCTATTAAACTGGGCGAGTAGCACCCCCCACCACGCGCCACTGCCACTCGCCGCAAAAATGTCGTTTCGCTGGAGCGAAGAAACAATTTTAAATTTGTTTCTAAATACCGTATATGGAACATGAATACTTGTAGAATATTAAGTACCCAACCATAAAAACAAACAAAGGAAGCAACCTGCACGCATGGATTTGGAAAATACAATAAACATACCTAGATTTGATGAGAAGTAAATTGAATGTTAAAAACATCTGCTTAGTGCACAATTTTATTAAATTATTTAATTACATTACAATAGCATTATACATTAAGATATTATTCCTATTGTTATTAGAAGTACTACCCAAAGCGATAAAAATCTACTCGCAGAAGTTAAAAAAATGTAGTCCAAAAATTTAGGCGCAGGTACTGAAATAGTTTACACTCCTTCAGTAAAATGATTCAGTTTACTGGATGCATCTCTATGAAACATTAATTCAATTCCTTTAATGCTTCATTGATTCCTCCACACTGTGATGAATTAGGAAATACACGATTTTTCGTGTATAAATTCGAGGTGTTACTGTCCATAAAACTACATCCGGTGGCAATAAAGTAGATAACAGCCTATAATTACGTATTTGCCGACATTTCACTCCTTAAATTGGTATCTTCCTACTGGATTTGCGACTGCATTTTCATTAACACAACTTTTGGGCATTCTCAAACTATTCGTGGGGATCTTCTAATGCTAATTCCTTTAGAAGACAATTGGTATCTCCTAGTTCATTCCTTCTATTAACCCATTTTCGTACCCATTGCTTTTTTTTCTTTATCGCATATTCTTCATCATATCTTCTAAAATAGCGCTTAACATACGCTGTATCAGCTCATTCATTTGATGCGATGCAGCCTGCTGGCAAAATACCACGAACTTGTGTACTGTACTCGACAGTAGTGCTAACGTTTTTTGGTCAGTGGCGAGTAATTTGGCTACTAAACTACTCGCCACTCAACTAAATTACTAGCCCAGTGCGAACGAGCCATTAGAGACGCTTTCCCTGATATATTGAAAGAACATCTCGGACATTGCCCCTGACGCATGCCTTCCAAGCCTCTTCCCCGTGCAACATGACGCATGCCTCTAACGACCAAATGTTGAACAAATGTGGACATAGTATTTCTTAGCACAAAAGAGGAAGAAATGGCAAAAACGGTATATTGTTCTGGGTATATCCAAAAGTTCAAGATCGAAGGATTACTCTCTGCTTGCTACCACTCGAAGTGCTTCGTGAGTCAACTTCCTGAATATATGGTATTCTCGTCTCTTTCTGTCCTAAAGACCAACCAACCAACTTAGTGTGAATGAGCGATCATACAGCTTAATGTCATGGTTATATAGACAGTAATAACACGGTTGCAGGCAATCTGTATAGCCGATAACAGTACATCTTCTTCCCTCTTTACACTGATGGAAGAGGCTCGAAATTAGACTCGTGTCCACTAAGAGTAAATAGGAACCCATAGCAGTTTTTAATGATTAATCATACTAAGGAGATAACAAAAAAACTAAATTATTCACAATAAAAGATAAAAAATTATTATTATTTTTTCGAAAATAAATTTGACAAAATCCGGCTTTCGGTCACGTGACCACGAACGCCATCCGAAAAGCCGAAGTTGTTGTTGACATTTCGTGGAACAGAAGTTACTAGGTAAATTATTCGTTTGTAGGATCTTTTGTGACGTTAATGCAGTTGTTCTCAGTTATATGCTGAAAGACAAGTGTAATGCGCTATGGAACCAGGATTTATATATATGTTTGGCTTATATATATGGCTTATATATATATATATATAAAAGGCTTATATATATATATATATAAAAGTAGCAATTTGCCCAAAATTGGACGCTGTAACTCTTAGCAGATTTTTCTCGTCAAACGTCGACTTTCGACCATCGGAATTCCGCAATGTTAAAATTTCGATGGAAGTATACACAAGTGTCAATTATACTTTATAAGCTTAAATAGCATTATTTCAGTTTCGTTAACAATAACCTATTGCTTAGACATACGTTTTGGAAATTAATTGATTACATTTGCGAAGTATAATCAAGTGCTAAATAGATAAAGCAGAAGGAAGACCTAAGCGAAATAACAAAACTTTTCGTTCTTCGCTTCGATACTATCTTTGGCGAGAATAGTGTCATTGGATATGGTTGTTGTTAAGTAATATTAATTCTGTGCCGTGCCTGTATCGTAACTTCTCAGTTGCATCACGTCTAAGGTAAGTTTCTTTTTGCTTTTATATGCACCTTTTCTAGAAAAGTACATCCTCAAAAACAGGTTTGGTAAATTTTAAAGGTATTGCACTGCCAATTTCCAGTACGCTCTAAGCTTCATATCAGCCTAACAACATCACCTTTCAGTTAAGATATCTCGAGAAACCTTGAGAGATATTTAAAAAAAATATATTTTTATTGAGCGTTCTGGTAGCCTCTGATCTACCGTACCAGATCAGAGGCAATTTCCACCAAGTAAAAGAAACGCCCATGTTTGGCTTATAGGAAATTATACCTATTACATTGTAACAAATCGAGCAAGGGCAAAACTGGAAGACTACTGGCATTACCTAACAGTAGAACATCATAGAACACTGAGACTAAACACGTATAAGGACAATTTTGCTAGATTCCTGCAGGTAATAATGCCATATTGACAACCAACTTGATTAAAGAGAGAAAAAAAATGTTCTTGTAATATAAAAAAAAGTGTTAGAATGTACGCAGGGCTACGGCAGGCAATGTTCAACAGACTTGCGCTTCATCCAGCAGCCAAGAAAAGAACTGAGCCGAGAGCCTGAACGGTTCCGGGAATCAGAGAACCTGAGCTACAGCAAGACTCAAATGTTTCAAAGTTTATCAAGTAAGATACATTAATGTAAATATGTAATATTTATTCTCTCAATAAAGATAATAGTGGTTAAAAAAAAAAAAAGTGCCTAAGCGCTTGCTTTCAAAAACGTGCGCTGCTCCTGCCCCGGGCACGAATCCCGGCAGGCGCAGGAATTTTTGAGAGTTGTGTTTAATCATATGAGCTATGCCAGGACGCTCCGTGGTTCGGATTCCACGTTAAACTGTAGGTCCCAGAGGAAAGGAACTGGCCGTCCTACCTCTGACACAATGGCTTAGTACGCCTCCTTCGGGAGGATCCAACCAACCTTCGGGTTGTGGACTAAGTTAAGTTTTATATTTTTATTTTATATTTGTTTCATCGAGCTGCATTCGAACCTATCATCAGATTGTGGCACCACGGTAATGATAGTGCTGCCAGAGTGTGTTTATTATATTAAACGTAACACTAAAGAAAGATTTTAAATCACAAAACCATAAAAACCACAACTCATACCTTATTATGTTATCAATACTTGAAAAGTAGTTGTTCTACAAAATTCATCAGTTTTGCTTTAGATTTAGATTTTGCAAGTTTTAACCAATTTTTCTGTATTCGTTCATTCTTTGCAACATATATACATTACTTGTTTGACTTTTCTATTGTTGTGCTTTTACTCTGAGGCACTACACAGTACATATAAAACGAGGAATTGATTTTTAATTAAAGAAAAATGACACCTGCCATATACACACACGGCTGTTTTGTTTTGTTTCGCGTTGTGTGACGTCATTCAAGACGCCATGACAGTCTTAAGGGTTTTCGAGGTAAATTTAAATTCGTTTTGTAAAAAATTCAAAATACGTAATATAAATGTTCGAATTTTTTAAAAAATAATACGTTTTTTGAGTAAAATGGATAATGAGGTAAAGTATTAACCTATTTTTCAAATTTAGTCAACTAGCCAATTATAGCGTGAGTTTTTTCTCCTGCGTAGAAGCCACAGTTGGCTGCAGAGGCAAGGTCAGCTTGCCCCATACCACCGGTCAGTAGGCGTTGTTGACGTCAGGGCTTTCCCAGAATGCTCTATTGAAGCGCAGTTGTCTCTAGGACAAAGGACCTTGGATAACAGATTCCAAGAACAGTGACTTTCTGCTGGCCCACACTCCCTCACATCCAGCTCTCGCACACATATGATCTACTTTGATGCAATCTACATTGTATCTACCTATCTGTACTATCATAAATCTGTAAGTGATCTGCGTCTGGCTGAAGGTTTGAGGAGCCATCGGGGAAAAAAAAAAAAACCATCTCATGAATTTGGATGGGGCTAACACAGTATGAAAACATATTATCTGTCTTAAAATCTGAGGATATTATGCGACTCTATATGACAGGTGAACAGAGCAAGAAATTGTAATTCATTCGCACTGAGAACAGATAGGCACTACGAATCAAACTGCGTCTCAAATGAACGCATTTTTACGAAATACCCACCAAAGATTAAACTGCAATACAGATAAACATTCCACACCTTTAGATACGTTTACTATTGTTTATTGACTAGGCAATTTTTTGTTATTTATTTCTTCATTTATCTGAAATAGAGCACGTTGATGGAAAGCGATGCTGGAACCACGGCATCAAAAATTAACACGCTAACCAGCGTAATGATAATGTGTACTTTTTTTAAAGTCAAACGAATTTCTACGCCCACGAAGTAAAACAGCGGCATAAATACTAGCTAGTTTTTTTGTACTTTTGTAGAAACTGTTTGATATAACTGCGGCCAAATACTAATTCTTTTGGCTGAAAAGAGCAGTGTTGCCATATTTGCAGTGGCATATCACTGCTAGGCTGTACAACTAGTTCGTAGGTATTATATACCTCACCCAACAATTAGTTATATAATTTCGTTTCTAATAAGTACAGAAAAATCCCACTTAATTAAAAGCGTCTGTACATTAGGCAGGAGACGAACTAGTGGACATTGTGGCAGTTATGATACTGGTGGCGCCTACTTTTAGATCTGTCCTCTTCTTTAGATCTGCATACGCCTGATCTTCACTAATGCCTCCAATCTCTGTAATTTTGTACAAAGGTGGAGGTGTTTTGGTTGGAAGCAAATGTGACCAGCTACCACGCATCTTGACAGAAATGAAATTATATCTGCACTATAACAGCTATATGCAAATGTAACTACAATAACATTCAGACAAATCCATCTATAAAAAATGTATAAAGTGAAAACATATTCAGAAAACAATGGATCGCTGAAGGTATCTCGAAAAGAGGTGAAATGAGTCCGTAATATGCGAAAGTTGCAATGGTATTTTTCATTAAATAATAGTTTATTATAATGTTTGTTGTTTGAATTTCAGCCACTGTAAAAATGTTTCTGCTTCTGAACCTAGAAACTCCAAAACACAATGTTCGCTTGAACGGTGGAAAATGTTTTAGCTCAGCCGCTCATTTCTGTTTATTCTGCACTGTTGATGTTTTTATTTAAATCCATCCAGATATCAATAAACGTATTAAATATTTGAAAACGTTGAGGTTGTGTACTGATTTTTACAAAAGGCTTACATAAATAAAATCCGTTTAGTTTGAGGGAAATATTAAGCCACTAGCTATCACTCCAGACTTCATACGTGTTACCTTAGAATTTTATTGCTAGAATTGGATATATAAAACCATGAGCTACGTAAAAGGTGTCCCACTAAGTCGGAATAATATGACGGGAAAGCCATTCCCTAATTACCATTCTACCACTGAACCTTTCTGATTAACATAACTAATTGGTAAAAATTTTAGGTAAATATTAAATAATTGTTTGGTGCAGCGTTTATCGACATCTATACTACGAGATATAATAAGTTGCACATGTATATCAAATTTTAAACAGGCAACGCACAAAATTTCCGTGAGAGAAACAAAATGAGAGCGAGTGATATAACATTGCAGGCTGTTTCCCTGTCTTTCGGTTAGTTTTAGAAACTTCATGACAAAATATATTATTTATACAAAAAGTACCCCATTGTCTTCATAATGATACGTAGTACTTCGTTGTCAAATTTCATAACGATGCTTCAGCCGTTTGGTCATGAAAATGTAACAAACAAGCAGAGAGGGATAGTTACTTTCGCATGTTGAAGTAGTGTAGATAAAACACAGTGAAAATATAATGATTTTTTTGAGTTAATACGCCGCGAGATACAGTAAAAATCAATAAGCCACAGTTGAGAAAACTTCGATACGAAACTCTATGGCCGGCACTTAATGTAAGAAGTTTTCTTTCTCTTTATCGCTTTCATCACTTTCGGAATTGAGGCTATCAGTGACTGGGGTGAAGCCGCGTTAATCTGATAAAACCTCTCAGCATGGGGCTCGGCGATGTATACCTCCTGCATAAACCACGTTAACGGCTTTGTAAATTATGGCAGGAGATCAGTCGAAAAAGGTTAATGTTTTAAATAACTGAGAGGCTTTGTGGCTAAAAGTGGAAGGAACGATAGAGATCCAAGCGAAAGAGTGTGGCGTGCAAAAATAGTTTTAAGAAGAGTTAGAAGCCTGGTATAGAATAAGGAAATATCACTGAGAAGTAGGGCAGTAAATAAGGGAGCATCCATAAACTACGTAGCTCGGTAAAAGGAGGGTGGGGGTTGGCTGGAAATCTACGCTGGGATACGTGGGAGGGTTTCCGAGCCAGGCCACGTAGCTTTTCATTCATTTTATTTCTCGCAGTTAAAATGAAGTACAGAACACAGAACAGCATGTGAATATTATCTTCGTATGTAATTTACGGTAGTCTGACAAGAGAAAACGGTACAACATGTCTTCTGGAATCAATAAGGAAAAAAAGCTACGTGCATCGAGGTGGGGGAGGGGGGGGGGGTTAGAGGCAAAAGCCACGTCGGGCTACGTGGGGTGAGGGGGAGTGGGGGTACGCAGGCGGTCAAAATGAAGCTACGTGGTTTATGGATGCTCCCTAAGCGTAAATGCAATCGTAACCCAAGCGCTATTTCAAAGGAATAGAACGAAGACAGCGATTCTGCACTTTACTAAACACCGGGGGAGCATTCCGCTGCGGAATAAAACGTTGACAGGCAGTTGAAACTGCGACGTGGTCGATATAAGTGAGCAGAATGACTACTTCAGTAGGGCTCAGGACTAGCCGCAACTACCTCAGAACCACTGGAAGGGTGGTGATAAAATGGAGAGTTAAAACCTCAGGTAAGAAGCCCTCTGGGTTCTTTCTGTTAGGGTTAAAGGCCTTCTGAGTATTGAGAAAAGAGGATACGACGCCTCGCAGCTGGGGACCGAGTTTTCTGCCAACTCCGAAGACGCTGGCTGTAATGATGGAGGGGTGCCTGTCGCCTTCGCTTGGCGGCATCTGCCCCTACTTTTGCTGATTGGTGATGTTGACAGTCATCGAAGCTCCGTCAGGTATTTTACTTGCTTGTGAGAGAGCAATTGCCTAGACAGGTGCTCTTGTCATTTTCTCCAGTAATTGGTTGATGGCTTCTGCCATTGACTGCACTGTCTGAAGTAGTGAAGTGATCGTTGTGCCCGCGACGGGAGAAGCTGCTGCTGAGTGATACGATTGGCCGGCCGTAATGTAACCAGAATTGCGGGTCTCGTGTTCTGCTTCTTACTGGTGGTATGGACCGTCCGCAATCTCCCGGTGAATACAGAGGAAGTAGTTGTTGATGCGGAGCTCGCCAAGCAAAGAGTGGAGGCGAGACTTGTACACCAAATACACCAAACGGGGATGGACGTCAAAATACTACTTTACACGTTCAAGTCCAGTGAGAGGCAGGCAAACATCAGGAACATCAACATTCTGATGGAATTCCCAGTCAGAAATTAAAAGAAGAAGCCGACCCAACCGGAATTCCTTCAGTGCTACAATTTCCTGAGGTACAGCCATTGTTTCTGGCGGTGTACAATTACTTCTCTTCACATCCAGCGTGCTTCTGAGGCTGTCCTGCAAGATGACGTCTCGGCCATTCACAGACCTTTTTTTGTAATAAATGATTATGTCATGACAATATTTTGCGTGATAGATCAATTGAAAGAGAGATGGAGTTTCCAACCTCACGGGATTGGTAATCACAGCGGCGACGAGCCCGGTAGGGTGGGCCAAGGCGCGCTGGTGGGAGGAGTGGAATCGAGGGGGCTTCTGATTCAAGCGTCGACGTGACTTCTGGTTTTGAATTTGAGCTCGAGTAGTGCCCGGCGATCTATGATCTGCGGAGTGTGGGGACATCATCGGAAATACAAGGTTTCCGCCCGTTGTTGAAAACCAGCTGGGAGTAATTACCATCCTGTGTTGGAGGGTAGAATGGTGAAATTTTTCACTCCAAACCGAACCGGTAAGGCCGGCTGCCAAATGATTGAAAGCTGCTCTCGGAACCTAACACCGAAAGTCCCTTCCGGTAGCAGCTACCTGCCGCAATATTAGCGTTAAACTGATGAAAATATCCGCAAGAAATCCAATCATCCGAAAAATGAATTTCTTTGTTTGGCCCAACATAAATTTTTACTAAATATGTTTGTTCATTTATATTCTCATTGAGTTTAATTAATTTTTTATTTGAATTATGCCATAATCCCGTTTATTTTAATTGCATCCCTTAGGTTACTCATGCAATCCCACTCTCTACTATCTGTAATCTACATCTTTTTTAAAAAAAATATATTAGCAAACCAGGGACTGGATGAGTTACCAAGAGAAATCATTAATAATTTACCGAAAACATTGAAAGAATTTAAAGATAAAATTTGCAGAGGGCAAATGTAGGTGGCTGCAGGATAGGGGGAAGATGGGGGTGTAGGGAAATTGCCACCGGAGCCTGTGCTCCATTACAATTAAATTAAATTAAATTAAAACTTAAAAACTTGTGCCAATCATCCTACATTATAATTTCGATCTAATTCTCTATCTCATACTACTGTGATTTAATGTATTAATTTAAATAACAAACTGAGTCCTCAGTTATCTGTTTCTTATATCCAAATCCTCATCATCCTTTACAGTTTTTTCCTTCGAGTTTTGTCTCCACTCAAAAATTAACCAGTCCCGCTTATCCCCAAATGTAGCTTATTTTCCTGGCACTTCTTTCTCTACAACGACTCATAAGCTTCGTTCTTCGTCCATCTTTTAGAGAAAAAAAGTTTTTTTTCGAGCTCTGTCTGTCCACTTAATTTTCAACATCCTCCTACGGAACCACACTGCAAATAATTAAATTTTCTTTCCTTATGATATTCCATATGTCCAAGCATAATTTTTTTCATACATACACTATAAGAAATTTTTTCTCAATGTTTGAGGCCATAAGACTTGTCTTTTTTCTCGTCTTCATATTGCTTTACCAGACAATTCGAATTTTACCTACAGAGTAACACTATTCACTAAGTAAATTGCTTTGAATACTGAACAGTCGGTAAATAGATACCTGGAAAACGGCAAACATAGTTGAGAGATTTTCTTTCGATTTTTATTTAATGAAATTAGCCTTGGGTGTTTCCATTTCCTCATACTACGGTTCTGATAAAAATCGTTTTACAAAAATGTATCCAATTTAACTGCCGAGCAATTTCAATGTATACTACGGGATTTGTGAATATTTCATGTTCTTCTTTCAGTTACTGCATTTATCGTTAAACTATGTACTTTCTTTCTGAGTGACGCTCTAAATTCCCTACTCTTGTAATTTTCTTTTATCTGCTACTATTCGAACAGGACAAATAATCAGAATTCGTCATTGCACGACAGATGCCATTTCGTAACAGTTGCCAGGCAATCTATATGTAGATAGGTAATAACAGCGATTCACTGTTCCATAGAAAACATAGTTTCGATTAAATGTCCTTTAGGGTGGGTTTATGTTGGAGCTGCGATAAACGATGAGAGCTACGATAAACGCGGCGACAAGAGCGGCGCTCAATTTCTTTCTTTGTGTAGTGTTTATATTGGAGCTTCGATAGTAGCGTAGAATCGTGTTTTGTATTGCGCGCAATTGTCAACCGGCCAAATAAGTAGAAATCTAGCGTATTCCTTTCGTATCGGAGTTGCAATGCAACAGTTTTAGAAATTGTAAGAGAAATAATTATGGAAAATATTCCAACCACTGCAGCTGATAATTCCAGAGGAACAGAATTTCAGTAACAAGAAATCAAAAACAAAACAAAAAAAAAGACTGCAGATTTTTAAAATATTTGTAAGTTTCCGAATTGCATAGGCGCTATCGTCGGAAAACACGGCAGACCTTGTCCAGCACACTCTGCATTGATGTTCCATAAATAAAACAATTTTTTTATATTGTTCTGCAAGGATTGGTCAATACTAACTATAAATTAATAAAAATTGAAGCTGGAGGTTATGGTAAACAGAGTGACGGTGGAACAGTTAGATATGCTGCTCTGTATGTATCTTTAAAAGATGGAAGATTGAATTTTCAAAATCCCTCTGCCAAATTCTGAAATCACTGAACTTCATGATTTTATCGGTGACCGAGTTTATCCATTTTTAAATAATTTACTATAGCCTTATAGACAATGTTTAGATGCAGGCAGATATTTCAATGGTAGGTTGTCAAGAACATGAAGAACCGTCAAATATGTCTTTGGCATAATTTATTCTAAATGGAGAATTTTAGCCACAACAATAGAAACTTCTGTAGACGTTTGCTACATAATATCATTATTGACAGAGAAGTTATTGAGCACCAACTTAAAGCAAAAACTAGCATTTCAAATCATAAGAATTTGACACCAGAAAATACCCGCATCTTACGTTATATAAAATCTACTTTTATTACAATTCGAAATAAATTAATTCGAATTTCTACATATTATGCATTTACTTTGATATTTATAAATTACATTATTTTTACTAGAAAAATATTTTTTTCAGTAAATCATGTACCATTTCCCTTTGAGTGTATTAATATTTTATCTTTAATTTTAAACTTTAATCTTAAGTTCATAACGTAAACACATTAAAATGAGTTTCAATTATGGAATTCGTAGTAATTAAAAACGTTTATAAGTATGTGTTGTATTATATTTAGTGGTCATTTCATCCAGCAATTTGTCTAGAATTTGTTACGGTGATTTTTGTATTTGCAGTATCACAAAAGGGACCTACTAAAAATTTCACCGATCGACAGCCATCCGCGATAATAACGAAGAAAATGCTCGCAGTGATTAGCGTTGCTCTCATCGCTGCTCTGCTACTATGCGTTGCTCTTCACGCTGCTCCAGTATAAACGCTCCCATTGCCAACAATGTTTCACTTCTCTTCGCTTTGCTAGTATCGTCGCTCTCATCGTTTATCGCAGCTCCAACATAAACGCACCCTTAGAATGCTCGATTAGACGCATACAGATTAATTACTTTTGTAAAGCTGGTTACAGAACCTCCAAATCCCTACGTCTTTATATAACCTTCAACTCACGTGCAGAATACGGCCCAACAAACAACTTCCACTTGTTCTGTCGTTTTCTAAGAAGTACGACACATAAAAGTACGTATGATTTGCTAATTAGTTTCATAATTGAGTGGATCAATGTGGTGTATTTTAAGGTATTTTAGTATAATTAGTAAAAGAAGCTTCTTTCACAGCGCGAATATACTGGACAGCAGACGCTTAATGAAGGAGATTTCCTGTAACATTATATTTTTATAAGCCTTTGTATCTTCATACGCTGAATATGGATCTCGTCCTTTTCAACCAGAAGAACGATTGTGTGAAAACATGTTCGTCTTCCAAGTCGACAGTGAAAAATCCTACACAATTTTGTCAGTTGGTGCGAATACAACAGCTTACGCCTTACTGCTCAAGAGCTACATGCCTCCTTGGCTAACATAGCGACGTGCTCGTTATGTCTAATTCCAGAGTGCGCGGGTATCCAGCTATAATTAACGGTGGAACCGCGTTAATTAAGTTCTACAGTCTGTTGAATTATACTGATACAGTATATATTAGGTCGCTGGAGTCGCTGTATAACGGGTATGGCTAAGAACCGAAGAACACTAAGTGAATCGGTGAGTATTAGTATACTTCGGCGTATAAATCTTCTTGCGTATATAAGAGCCTGGTTGATGGCAATGATTTCCGCCGAGTAGATTGGTAGGTATCCTGGAAGGCGGAACTTTTGAGCGTCTTGGTGTCTCGGCGTAGTAGAATGCACAGCCTACCCTACCTGTCGAAGGTATCTTTGACCCATCAGTGTATTTTTGAACTGAAGATGTTGTCATTCTAACCATTAACAATAGTGAAGATCTACGAATCAGCATTATTAAAAGGTATCTCTCCTTTTTTTCCCCCTCGTGTTTTACGCCTCGTCGACATCGATGTCATTAGAGACTGGAGAGGGTTGAGGACAAGGAACGAACTGAATGTGATGGGTGAGCGGTAACGCTCTGGTCTACATTCGTGAGGACGCAGGTTTCAATCCCCGTCCGGTCATCCAGTTTTGGGTTTTCCATGGTTTCCTAAAATCACTCCAGCTCAATGCTAGGATACTTCCTTTAAAAGTCCATGGCCGAAAACTCCTTTCCCGGCTATAATGAACACTACGTCGACAAGACCAAAATCCATAAAAAAAAAAAAAAAATAGGAGAGAACGAAATGTATCTTAAATACTATACCTGTATCTAGAAGTTCCAATTCATCATCATCTATCGCAATATAAACTACAAAAACAGCCATGTATATTTGTTTATATGATGCTGACATACATATTTAGCATATATTGGAGAGGTGTATTTATATCATTCTTAAACAGCAATGTAATAGTTTCCAGCGTTTTGGACAAATGGAGATTAGTTTCATCGGTGCGGTATTGGAAGCAGTACTGATTGATAACTTCAGCGTCTCACGTAATATTTTCATCGTTTAATGTAGGTAGATGAGTAAGGGATCACAAATCCCTACTGCACTCATCATCACACGGTGACGAATAAAGAATTGGCAGGGAGAGATGAAAAGAAGTAATAAAATTAAATTAGTGCTACGCATTATAAATAATGCCGACATGCAGATATTTATATAATGAAAAGTGTTAACCACGTAACATATAACTATGTTGAACTTTTTCGTTTTGCCACTTAACGTAATAACTATCGGCTATCGACCTAATGTCCACCCGTTCTGACGAATGTCTTATATGACCATTGTACTGAATACAGTGAAGTACACTATTTTGTATACACAATTCGCGAGACCTCTCCTCTCCCCATTATTCTTCTCTCTTGGCATGATTATACGACGGAAAATTTTACCTTGTAGGTGGCCAATCAATGAAAGATATTATCTACATTAATTTCCAGTTACTTTACCGATTAATACAAGAAACTTGTCCCTAAATACAGGACTCTCGCAGAAGTAAAGTATAAAGACGCAACACTCTTCCGGACTATCTTACATTGAGTGTATCTACAACAAGAAGTACTGTTTCGCCGCTTAGTCGTGACTCGAGCGAAAGATACCACAAGTGGAGTGGTCTCAGGAACAGTGTCCGATTGTACGTGTAATTATTATATCTTTAAGGGAATATAATTTCATAGACATCTTTGAAGGTAAAACGCATTAAAAACTAAGAAAGCAAAATTGGGTCTCGTATTTAATTGAACAAATCATTGATCACATAACGTATCTTCATCCAAAAAATCAAACAGCATAATTACTGCTCTATGGTTTATAATTTGAAGTTGATATAAAAGAGGCCTTTTCTGAATACTGTGTATTTCTTGTCTCATACTGTGGTTACCTTCCGGAAATCCACTCTGTCAGTGTTTCAAAGAAAAACGTGCCTTTTGGTAACCGCCTGCGCTCGAACACGGGCGAGGCATTGGTAAGAAGAAGATTATCACGCATTATGCAGTAATCACTGTGAGTTTACTTTCTTGCTTATTCTCAACACTGATCATCGTGTGGCAGGCAACACAGTCTCGATAAAGTGGATCCTATTGGAAATATATCGTCGGCTATGTCGCTGCATGCCTTTATACGTTGGAATAGTAACTTTTTTCCACAGCCTGATGTCACTGTAGGATTTTCCCGAACCGATCCCTCGCATTTCACGCTCAGACAAATTGCTGGTCCATGTCGTACCGCGCAGCTGTGTGACCAGATTAGCAATACCGCCAACGAAAGAGCACGTCCGGCCACATCGATCGGCGCTATTCAGCGCTGCCTCTGGCAACCGAACAACTGAAATTTCTGCTTTATGCCTCGAATGGATAATATCTTCTTAGCGACCGGTTGGTTGCTGTTCCACGTGATCTCTTACCTCTACAATATCGTATTACAGCATTTGTTTTCTTTTTAATTGTAAGACAGTACCTGAAACATCATTTATGACTGAAAGATTATATTTAAAAATTTTAACACGAAAAATGGTCTTCCACCAAGATACAGTCCAACATTATGTTGCTCAATGTACAATTAATTACATAAAAAAGACTTATTTTTTACTAACACTTTCCCTCTGCTTCGCCCGCGCGTAGTAATGCGTTTGCATTTTGTTTTTCATCTAGCAGCAAAGCATAATGCTTTGTAATGTAGTATCTTTGGTATCTTTACCGTAAATTAAATACCACAATTTCTTTACACACACATATATATATATATATATATATATATATATATATATATATACATTTATTTATTTTTTTTTATTTTTTTTTTATTTTTTTTTATTTTATTTTTTTGCTTATGACTTTACGCCTCATCCACGAAAGGCAGGTAGGCAGGTAGGCAGGTAGGCAGGTAGGGACTGCAGGCAACGAAAAGAATTCGACCATAGCCGTTTGTAGGAACCATCCCGGCGTTCTACTGGAGTGATTTGGGAAAATCATTGAATACCTAAACCTGGATAGCCGGATGGGTATCCTATGAAACCGCCTTTTTCCCGAAAGCGAGGCCATAGCGTTACTTATCACCCACTAAGATCGGTACGCTTATTGGAATGTTAGTCTTTGATGCAGTAGTTTGATCGACGTTTTCCGTGTGTTCTAAAGGTCTATATTTCATAAAACTAAATAAATAAATAACTCAAGACAGGTAGTCAATAAACAATGTTAACAGAACTCCACGGGTGGGAGTGTTTGTGGCCTGATATTACGTTTATATCCCGTAAAGGAGTGTTCATCTCAGGTTCAGTGTGGTTAGTGGCGTTCGTCTCTATTCGGTACGAACGGATTATCATTTCTTGCTGCATTCATGGTCACATAGAGTAGTAATTTATATCAGAGAACATTAGCTTCCAACATGCGAAAACTCTATCAAATCACAGGGCGCATTACCAACTTTAAAAAATAATAAAAGAAATACTGCCATAAGTAATTGTATAATTCACACACACAGTATTATTGTGGTTGCCTTCTTATAGAGGCAGTTATCTATAAATAACACAGATTCAAAATTCCAAAGAAAGTATGTGGATTTAAAATATTCTTGAAAAAAATGTGTTTGGACCATTGTTAATGACTCACAGAAAATAATCTACTGCTTTTTAACTTTGTGTCTGTCTCTCTATTTGGATTAACGGGATTGACACAGTAACTACTGATTGGGTTTTGATGGTGTTTTGGATTATGTTCAGCACCTAGTCCTGGGCGTAAAATAGGGTATGTATCATATTGAGGTGGATTTGGAAAGTTCAGGAATTTAAGATGAAATTGTTTACAGATTAGTATCCATTTTTCGTTGAACGCCATTCACGGAAAAGCTTTAGGTCGTTTTTGCATTCGCAATTTTTTCGTGATTTCAGCGTACTGTTTGGAGGAATTAAGTTACTATTCTTCTGGTGATAAGTTAACTGTTACATAATCGGGAGGTCCATACATTAACAGACCACGTGAGGCAAACCTCACATTCGGGAGCACCCGGGTTCGAATCCCTGTCCTGGCCATCCAGATTTGGTTTTTCCACGGTTTCCCCAAATCAGTCCAGGAGAATGCCGCGATTGTCGCTTCTTTTTTTAAAAAATATAGGTTTACTGAAACATTACTAAATATTTACATTACATCATTACTACATTACAACTTTACAAGAGTAAATTTTTTTCATAATATACTCTACGTTACAGAAACATCATATGAGTACTCTGGTGAAATGAATGGGCTCAATATATGCGTTAACAAAAATGGTCACGGAGAAGAAGTCTATCCAGATATGCTCCGAAGTGGCGTTTATAGCTCCTTGAAATTTTTAATTCCATAGTGCTATTTTAAGTGTGGATAAATAATCTTCTTCAAAAGGCTGTTGCCGAATTCCTTCCATTTCTTGCTCCCAGTCCCTTCCCGTCTCTAATAACCTCGACGTCGACGAGACGTAAAGCTTTAGGCGAAGGTAGCAAAAAACGTGAACCAAGCTAGTAAATAATAAAGTACAGTTCTTCCGAAACATTAAATATCAACCACAGGAATGTCAGTTATGGAGAAGCTTGCCTTTGCAAGAAATTTTTTAACGAAAAAGGAGCTCCTCGTAATATTCCTGCTCGCATTTTTGTCTTAATTTTCAATTTCGAATGTCCAGGATAGCGGTGCGTCCTCTGGTGGCAAGGGAAGCGCGTGGGACGTTCGTTTTCATCAATATTAATGAACGCGGACGTGGCTACTCTGTCCGTTCTACTTTGCGATGAAATAACGATGTTACTGCCTGATTCAGATACTATTTTTTTTAATTTTACTTTTTTGGGGCACCCAGTTTTTAATGTAAACTGTAAAAAAAAACGATTTTTAGTTTAATGTATGCCATCTCTCAAAACGATATATATGCAAATTATCTGTAATGTAACATACATTTGTTCATCGTAATGTAAAACCCTAAATACAAAAATGTATTTTACCACTAACAGCTTAAAAAAACATACATGTTGGTGCCCAGTACGTAGAATTTTATTTGCTTCATAAACCTATGATTGATTTCCTGTAAATGTACTGTACGTTCTTGATACTAATGGCGATTAATTAAAATTTCATCGGCAACGTCATGCATGATCTTTCCTTGAATCATGTGTCATAACATTGCTTCCAGTGTCAGAATCATATAAGATTCCCAGCTGTCACGTATTAAAAAAGAAAATTATTGCACTGCTTTAATATCTCACGGAATTATTCTCAGAATATTACAATGCTTCAAATCAATTGTTTTTATAATGTTTGTACGTTGTGTTAGAAGACGATGTGTAAATAGAGAATAATAGAAATTTAGTTTTCTGCGTTAAATTATTCAACTTGGAAGTTTAATTAAAGCAACGCGCCGAAATAAGTGCAGCGTGTCGGATATATGCAGGATGACGCTCATGAATAGTCCAAACGTCATGAAATGTAATGTGTGAATGAGTAACAACACACTGCGAAATAAAGCTGGTGATGGAATACCCAATATACGAGGATAACAAGCGAGAATAGTTATACTGAAACAGAATAGAACTTTAATGGTGCCGATTGATGATTTTAAATGTACAGACATTTCTTTCTTGGGGCACTGATGATGTCTGAAAGAGACAAAACTCGAAAGCAATAAGTTGCGTTTTATTTAGTTTAAATAACACAAGGGTAAATAGCAATAAAATTAGAGGCATCAAAATATGCAGCGTTGTATATCTATTTTCAAACTTCAAAAATCGTATCTATTTATAAACTGTCTGGAATATTTAATTAAATTTATTTGGGATAAAGCATATGTTCCTGTCGTAATTTCCCCTCACACCTATTTTCCAGTTTCATGTCCTATGGTCTTACATTTTTTGTGCAATGCTGTCACCACCTGCGTTTACCCTTTACGAACACACACACTTATATATATATATGCTGACATGTGAACGGAGATTTTCCCGGCGTATAAATGCAACAAAGTCTTCACGGGTTTTCAGCCTGATATTTTTATGAAACGATGACAACGAAGATGCTAGTTTGTTACATAAGGGAAAATAGGTATGGGTATGTGACAATTAAGTTTTTCCCGTCGTATGGTAGACAGGAATTCTTCACGGGTCTTCTGCCGGATAAGATCTTTTAAACACGACGTTTCGGCAGTCACCTCCGCTGTCTTCATCTGGTGAGCTGTCATCGCGAAGTAGCTGCCGCGTGAAGAATTCCAGGTATGGGATTATTACAACAGGGAAAAGTTTACAATTGTATGGAGGTAGAGTTGATTTAAATATGAAAATACGATTTATACTTATTCTGAAAATTTACTTCCAATACAATTTTGAATTATATATATATATATATATATATATATATATATATATATATATATATATATATATATATATACATTCATTTTATGCGGATGCTAATATAAGGCGATAACTGTGGGACGTGGAAAGGAGTGAATTTACAGCAGAGTAGTTACATAAAAAACTAGATGTATATTTCAGAACAATGTACTGTCAAAGAATAATATATATATCAATTATATCATCTAAATTTGTACCAAATATCGACAGTTATTTTGTAGATACCTTTGAAAGAATTACTTGTTTGCAGTATAAGGAATTTCCAGTCAAAATATCTTTTAATTTTCGTTATTGTGTGGATTGAAACACGAACATTATTCACGTCTGACAAAGTTTCAATATTGCTGCAGCGAGAGCGATCCACTCCTGACAATTCTAACTGGAAATAATGAACGATTTAAAATCGTATAACAGGCTAGAAAATACGGTTCGAACAGATGACTCAGAATTACAGAAAATATCAAAAGAAATATTCCAAGACAATGCGATCAATCACGTAGACGATTCAGTTGAATAACAAGCGTATATGGAGTGTAAGGAAAGAGGAAAAAGTAATATTTGATAAATATGGCCACAGTTCTATTTTCCGGCTAAATTCAGATTATAACAGATACTTCAATTATCCTGGTAAAATAATTTATTTATACTACCGCACTTTGAGAATTTCAAAAGTTAGTCCATAACACGAACGAAGAGTAAAGGCGCCAAAAAGTTGGAAATTAATTTTTTGAATTCTCAAGTTATTCAAAGTAGTATTCTGACGTAACTACGGGTAATCTACAATAATTTCTTACAGTTTTATTTACTGCACAGAGGAACACCATATATCTGTCTGTTATTTTAAATTGAATGTCTATAAGTTAAATGTAACAGATTGCATTTTGAGTAGAAGGCAGCCAAGCGTTGTCTATGGAGCAGAGAAAATAGTTAACTGCACCAGTTATGGTAAAGCAGAATTTTCGGATGTGCGACAGAGAGGTTACGCTCATTGAACTGCAGTTAAGATACAAACAAGACGAGTTAAGTAATCAATGATTCATTGGATTATGGCGTAAAGATAAAATAGTATTTATTGGTTTATAAGTTAATACAGGCAATGAAATTGCATGATGCGAAATATGAATTACGTATTAAGTAGAAAAGTGCAGCTAAATAAAATAACTTTTTATTTCTAATACTAGTTGGATTTTCTTACATTAAAATAATGGACATTAAAGTTCCAACGTAAAAATAGATGTGTGGAACGCTTCCTCATGAAATATTGAGTATTCTTGTACAGCATTTTGATGGAACTGATATATGCATCTCGGGAGTGTGATAAGCCTATACAGCAAATGAGCAGTCACTAAGGCTTATTTTTAAGGATTTCGTTCCCAAAGATAAACGGACCACTATAAGCGAAATACCTTACAGACTTAAATTTGTATATAATGATTTTTTTTTTCTGACTGAAAACCTAGATCGCTTTTAAATTTTTGTAAAATTATATTCTGCGTGTGTTTAAGTAGAATTAAAGGAAACAGGAAACAAATTTTATATCCCAGCGTGAGGGAAATCGAAGTTTATAACTAGTCAAGTACAGAAAGAAAGTATTTTACTCAGTTTTCCTGTCGGGGAAATAAGGCTTGCGTGACCGACAGACTATATGGTTTACGACAATTTTTGTTACCGGGTCTATCTCAAAGACAGTTTTATACGGTAACTTGAAAATTTGTCCCCGACATCGACTATAAGAAATAATAAAATGACAGATAATCTGCCACAGTGGTTGCAAGCGTTAAGTGCTACCAAACTGAATCAGGAATATAGAACGGGAACAGTGACACACCGGACTCCTGTACACAGGTTCCGGTGTCTCATGTTTTGCAAGAAACGATACGCCACAAAAAAAGAACATGAATATTAGAAACACTTGTATCTAATACACTTTGTGGGTTATGAGGAAAGTAAATAATTGTTTTTATTTTATTTCGCCATATAATAAAATAAATTTAAAAAAATAGCTGTTGCCCGCTACTTCATTTGCGTGGAATGTTAATCTACGGATTAAATCAATCATATCACAACTAACACGCCGTCAACGAGAAGTATTGGTCGAAGAATTAGGAATAGTGGATAGTGTGCGCTTATCCCGACTGGTTCGCCCTATGTCAGCTATCCTGACATTGGGTGACGGTGTGTTATTTAGACAAGATCTGCCTATATTTTCCACTTTGAACACATGCAAGCCGTCAGCAATGATAAACAGATTTAGATTTATTTTGGCCTAGTCTGGAAATGAAAAGCTCACCGTTCTTGTAGAAATATTATTGAATTTAATTAACAACACTTATGTTACATTGAAACATAGTTTCCCATTCATGTCAGAAGCTATTTTAGCTTGTGTACGAAGAAGCTGTGCTCACGGCATACAACTTTCTTCAAGTGACACGACACACAGACTGCCTTGGGTCGTGCCAGGTGGCAATGCAGGAGTCCAATTGAGCTGCCCAGCGTCAAAGATTGTTACTTAAATACGACAACGCTGTGCTGCCCCGGTTATTAAACAAACTGTGGAAACCCAACATTATTACAAAACAAGTTTCTAACAGTTATTTAGGATACTTATATCTAACTTTTTTTTTTTGCTGGTTTGATGCAATCCTTCATCCCTTCCTATCTAGTGCTAACCTTCTCATCTCAACATACCCGTAACCCACGTCCTCAGTTATCTGCTTCATGTGTTCTAGTCTTTGTCTTCCTCTGCAGTTCTTACTTCCGACTGTTTCCTCGACTAAAAAGTTAACCAATCCTGCAAATCTCAAAATATGACCTACCAGCCTGCCTCTTCTTTCTGTGAGACTCCTCCATAAATTTCTATCGTCACCCATCATTACATAATTGAATATTAGTAATAATAACAAAATAATTGGGGATTAGTGATAATGTTATTACGGGAACAAACTGGCATTCTATTTCAGGCACAAGAGGGTGAAAAAAATTCCTCTTGAGCGTATAGGTGTCAGGGATAAGAATAAATTACCAAGGAAAGCGATGAATTAATAATAAAAACAAAATCGCTGAAGTAATTTGAAATTAAAATTCGTAACTGGCAAAAGTAGGTGGGTGGAGGAATTTATCACTTAAAGTATATAAGATAATAATAAGAAAACAATTAGAAAGGTGTAATAGACGACTACGGAAAGTTTTACCACAGCATGCACTCCATTTCAAATAAATTCAGTTTAATTAAGAAAGTACCTTCATTCCTTCTAATAGTACAATGCAGTTCATACGCTGAAATACGATAAGTATTCCTGTTATGAGAATTAAGTACATTTCGTTCAACGAAGAATGGATTCAAATTTGTTGACACTTTTATCTCAAATTTCTCAGCTTTCCGAATTCATACCAAAAATAAACATACCCCATTTTAGCTCCGGGACAACGGGCTGTATATTAATCGAAATCCGATCAAAATCCGACCAGTAATTCTTCCGTAAATCGCGTCCAACAAAACATATACACTAATTTGCAAACAATTAAATTTCTCAGCTTTCCGATTTCATATTAAAATTAAACATATCCTATTTTGCCACCAAAATAAGGATTTTGCGTTATTCAAAACTAAATCAAAATTCTACCAGTAGTTTTAGCGTGAATCGTGTTCAACTAAAATGGTTGTGGACATTTTCATCTTATATTTCTAGGCTTTCCTACTTGATATCAATATGAAACATATCCTACTTTATCGCCTCATATTATTTGAAACATCATACAAATCTGAACAGTGATATTTTCGCGAATCCTGTTCGTCCAAACAGACGGAAACAATTTTTTTTTCTCTTAAAACAAAAAGCAGTTGATTTCTTTTCGAAAAGTCATTAACATTGCCCAATACTTATTTTTGTTTTCAAAATTATCTCAAATGTATAAATTTCCTACGTGTTACAACCTGATTTATGTAACGATGCTCTAAGTTCATAATATTTTACCTAATAATAATAATTCCGTGTGGTCGTAATGACCTGGTGATAGGGTTTCTTTGGCTGCGCATTCCGCCCTTGTCGTAGTCACATTAACCTAACCCAAGAGTCCTACCGGGTACGGGGGACCTACAGCTTAACGCGGAATGCGAACGACGGAAGAGTTCTGGTGTAGTTCACATATCACAAGAAGCTGTGCCGAGGTGAAGGTCGCTTAAGGGCCTTTGAAAATCCCTGCAGTGATAGGGATTCGAAACGGGGACCTTCGATTCCCCCGTCAGACACCTTAACCACTGAGCCGACAGACCACTCATATTTTACCTAAAATTGTGTACCAGCAGCCAATAAAACGTCCAATTGGTAGTGGCATTTCTTAGGAGACCAACCCCTCTGAAGTCAGCAGTCCGAGGTTTGTCACAAATCCTTTAATTGCGCGCGTCTCCATTCCGAGATACGGCTCCTTTGTCTGCACTGTCACAGAGGCGGCCATTTTTCTGGATTTGGCGCGGGCCTGGGGTGGATCGCAAGCACACAGCCGGGAGCAAGACACACATCGATTAGCTGGCGCGCACGCGAGACAAAGCTCCCTAGACGCCGCTATTACGTCACCAGCCAGTGGCTGCCGGGGCCTCTATTCACCGATATGAAAGCCAACGCTATGCACGTCACTCGCTGTCTCTTTTTTGGGAATATATAGGCGCAGCCAAGCGTGAAACGAGAGCACGAGAGCTAGCAGCGGCACTGTAAAAACACACCACTTGTTGCCTAGCTCCACCTGCGGCAATTAATGGTTTATTTCTCCGTAAAGCAAGAACTCAAAGTCTTTACCGCTAAACTCACGTGTACTTCAAGAGAACAACAATTTCATTTGTTCTTTTCAGACCATATAACCTGCCTCTATTAAAATCAACAACTACATCTATACTCCGCAATTCAGAGTTGTGAGTGACAGAGGGTGCCTTGCATCAAAACTAACTCTGTGTATTCCAATCCCGAATAGAAGGAAGTAAGAACAAGTTTATATAAGCTTCAGTACGTCACCTAATTTCTCTGATCTTATCTCTCTCGTAATTGCGACCCAAATAGGTTGATGGACGAAGTTTTTCATCGCACTCATAAATGAAAGATGTTATGTCAATAAATCCAAACGAAATCTACGTAATCTGTCTGCCAGACAATCCAAGCCCAATTTACATTCTGTTACGTTTACGTAAAGATTATGGCAAGGTTTCTTGGATTGAGTGGCTTTTCTCTGTACTTTCTCTATACTGTCAATAAATCTTCTGCGATACACCGAACGTAATGGATGAGCGGTAACGCTCTGGCCTCGCATTCTGGAGGAAGTGGGTTCGAATCCCCGTCCGGCCAGGTTTCGGTTTTCCATGGTTTCTCGAAATCACTCCAGGTGAGTGCTGGGATGCTTCCTCCATAAACTCATTGGCTAATTCCTTTCCATTCCTTGTGGAAAGTCATTTTTTCGCTTCTAGTGACCTAGAAGAGATTTACAAGCCTTAAGCAAAATAAAATAAACGTATTGATGTTGCCTTCCAGATTTGTTACCTGTTCCTGGAGAAATTAATTACTTTTTGCCTACCAGCGTGGTTCACTTCCTGGATAATCCGGTACATCGGCATACGTTTCACTACATTTTCTCTTTAACTTCCTTCATTATTTACAACTATTAAAAGGATAACACAATTATGGAGTTCGGTTAGATATGAAGGCAGATAATGGCCTGTGACAAAATAAAATACCTTCTAAGACCTGTTGACAGAATTTCTTCACGGCTGTATAATGCCGCCGAACCCCACCTGGTAACCATATCGGGTACAGAGGATATACAGTTCTACATGGAATCCGAACTATGCAGCTTTTGAAGAACTGAAGGTCAATTTAAAAACACGTAAAAATTCCAGCGGAGTCAAGGCTTCGAACCGGGAGCATTCTGTATCGCAGAGTCGTGGCCATCTGTTAATATATATAAGATATACTTATATAGATCAATAATATAGTTCGCGTTGATATGAAGGCCAAAACCATAATTTTTGGAATAACAGTGTTGGAGAACGGCAAAGACTGATCATTTTCATTATGCATTCGCCTCTCCGTATTGAACTTGCGCCTGTGAGTCCACTCCATTTTGTTGTTCTGTGTACATGTTGTAAAGTTGGCATCCCGGCCAAGAGCGAGCGGTGTAATGGATTGGACAGCGCTTTCAGTGTGGTGTCCCGGATTGCTAATTTCAATTTGCAGCCACTACATGAAACGCAGATCTAATACAGTAACAGTCATATACATACCAATGATAAAAATTGCAACATCAAGCCAGTGTCGCAAAAGAATACGAAATACCGATTTACGCATAGAGAAAAGGAGTAGGATTCAGAAATATATATCAATTATCAAATCTTATATCTTTAAACGATCAATATATACATGTATAGAGCTCGAACGATTTTGATGAAATTTTATATTTAGATAACGTTTTGCTTTTTAAATTTATATAAATAGGCAACGGGAAACGATTGCATTAATGACCCTCAGGGTATCCCTAGGCCATGTAATCCTCTCAAATTACATACAATACGCTGAGATTTGACATTGAGAAGTTACTTAATTTCATGAACAAAATACTGAAAGAAGATTTGGGACTAAATACAAATCAAAGCAAGACAAAAGTGATGAAATGTAGCAGAAATGATACCAATGATAGATTAAATATAATATAAATATAAAAAGATTGTCGTATGCGATAGAAGAAGTTAGTGTATTTTGCTACTTACGAAGTATAAATATAACCGATAGCCGAAGCAGGAATGATGTTAAAAGCAGACTAGCACTAGCGAAAAGAGCCTTCATGAAATAGATAAATCTTTTAGTTGCAAATATTGATCTAGGACTAAGAAGAAACTTTTTAAAACCGTATGCGTGGAGCACAGAACTCTATGGCAGCGAAGCGTGGATTCTAGGAATACCAGAAAGAAACAAAACCGAAGCATTTGAAATGTGGTGCTATAGAAGAATGTTGAAAATTATGTGGACGTATAAAGTACGAAACGAACGAGTTCTGTAAACAATGGGTGAAAAAAGAAGTTTGTGAAAGAGTCATACAGAAAGAAGAGACAGGATGGCAGGTGAGACATGCAGGATTTGTTAACTTGTTAATGGAGGGAACAGTCGAAGGTAAGAACTGTAGAGGAAGGCAGAGATTAGAATATATGAAGCAGATAACTGACGACACGGGTTGTAAGGGGTATGTTGAGATGAAAAGGTTATCACAAGTTACGAAGGGATGGAGGAATGCTTCAAACCAGTTGAGAGTCTGAAGACAGCAAAATATAACAAAATGAATAAATCAATAGGTGTCTTCTCTGCAAAAACGCGATTTTATAAAATACGATCAATTTTTGTATTTGGTATCTCGGAAACGGCTATAACGCCATTTCGTAGACGTTTCAGGTACCAGAAGGCCTACTGATAGTTTCCCGTTGGTTACAACAAGTAACTCTTATATCTTCAAACGAACAGTTAGTGTATACTAGCTGACCCATTGGAATATTTCGCAAAGTATCGTGGCCAGTCATTGAATGGTAATATAATAATGTAGAAATAAGTAATGCAAGTATATTTATTAACTAAATGTATTTTATTTTGAAGAGTAATAATAAATATCAGTCTTATTGTAAAAAGTCGTTATCATTGAATACTAAATATTCAATTGTAAAACATTTAAAAAATAGATGTTTAAAACATTGATATTGGTTTCGGAAGATGTGATTTTATTCAAACTCCTTTACATAAATTATTAATTACCTTTTATTACGGCGGTACACCGTACCGTTTCAGTAAAGAGATACGTAAGACAGAATCCAACTTTCCTTATAAAGCGTTACTGTCAAATGTTGGAAACTTTGAAAATTCCAGTTTCTTTATATCTCACTGCATGTATTTCAGATATGTTTTTTCACTTCTTTCGGTTAAAAAAAAAGATAAATCATTTAACTACTTCCATTTCAAGCACTATTTGACACTGTATTAATTTTCCACGATATTGGTGCAAGATGCTGCAGATATTTTGTAACTAATGCTATTTTTCTTTAAACTGAAAAATGTAACTAGTTGATATTTATAATAGCAGCCTACATCAAGGTTCAGTTGCAATTAGTTATCACGTTTCACTGTTGGAGTCTACAAATCGGTTTATTTCAACTGCTCCTCAAATTTGTTAGCATGTTACAATAGCTTCAGTGATTTCTTCCAATTATGATTTACAGATGTAACTGTTAGGTAAACGGTATTTTCAATTATTCAATGTACCTACTTTTCACAGTAAATACTCTGTGTTGTGATTTTCTTTGGAAGCCTTATGAATCGATTAATCAATATGAAACAATGATTTTTTTTTTTTACACGCTTTATATTAGCTTGACCTGTATGTATGTATGAATTAATGTAACGTAATTTTACAACTCCATTTTGACCCATTTCCAGATGTCCGAGCAAATTGAAATTCAGCACACATATTAAGAACCGGTGACAATACAATAATTTCAAAGCAATGTCTTATTATTCTCATTACTTTTACAGTAACAATAGAAAAATGGTTGAATGTCATGGAATTTTGTAATTTAATTCTAACCCAATTCCAGATGTCTAAATTGTTTGAAATTTTCTGATGTATTGATAACGGATTACAATACAATAATTTCATAACTATGTCTTGATATTCTCAATACTTTGACAGTAACAACACGATTTAAAATTAGCACACGTTTTAAGAGCCGTTGACAATACAGTAGTCTCTTAGCAACGTCCTGCCACAGTAAAGTTGACAATAACAATAGAAAAATGGTTTCATATAATGGAATCTTTCATTTCAGTGCTCATCCACTTCCTGACGTCCGAATCGTTTGAAATTATGCATACTTATTAAGACCCGATAAAAATTCAATAATTTCATTCTAACCGCATTGTCAGTAACAACTTAAAAGTGGATGAATGTAATAGAAAATTTCACTTCAGAATGTCTGAATGCTCTGAAATCTTTTACACATGTTAAGTAAGAACCGATAACAATCCAATAATTTCATATCTATGTCTTGGTAATATCATTACTTTGACAGTAAGAACACTTAAGTGATTTAACTGTCTTATGACAGATGTGGCTCATTTTCACCCCTTTCCGCATCACCCTTCGTGGCTCAGTTGGTTAAGGTGCGTGACTGGCGAACAGGCGTTACCTTCCCGAATCCCGGTTTCGGTTGGAATTTTTACGGGTATTTTAAGCGGCAAAGTTTAGGCTAGCCCTCAGTTCGGATTTACCCTATACCTGATGGGATTGCTGAGATAGGTAAATACAGTAGCGACATTAGTGCACAAGCGCGTCAATTCGAGAAACCTTCGTCAATTGCCGGCCGGACCCTTCGGAGATTTCCCGGCCAATATCGCCATATGCATTTAATTTAATTACCAACTTCCAGGCGTCTTAATTTTTCGAAATTTTGCACACGTAATAAGACCGTTTAACAACATTACTTTGGCAGTAACAATAGAAAAATGGTTTTGTTGCGCAACCTGTTGCACATGCGCAGTTGATGATACTTTGATTCAAGCTGCTACGATAGTGTCTGCAGTCACTTAATGTGATGTTAAATAGTAAGTATTCGAAACATCAATTTCAATTACTTCGCACTATTATAGAACAATAGTCAGTCTTACACATTTACCTTGCTATTGGACCTCTGGTGGGGTTGACCATTTAATTGTGCGTTACTTGTGGCAAACAATTTGAACTAAAAAGTTAAAAATAAAATTGCAGTTTTAAAAAACTAAAAACATGCTTTCGTAGTAATGTGAACAAAAGGTTATAAATAATCTTTAAATTTAAAGATATAGTTTAACAGCGATAGGATGTCCCACAATTCAGGATTTTTTTTTTTTTTTAATAAGCTTAAAGAATAAAGTCACTGATTACAAAATTAACTTTAATGTTAAAATGGGTGGGGTGCCCTCTATATAACTATTGACGATGACTCTATCTTTACAAACAACCAGCGACAAAAAATATGAGACAACTGATATAACAACGCACGCTTTTTACATTAAAGATAATTTTGTAATCAGTTACTTTATTCATTAAGCTTATTAAAAAATTAATTTATGCTGAATTGTGGGACGTCCTATCGCTGTTAAACAAAATCTTTAAATTTAAAGATTATTGTTTAACCTTTTAGTTCACATTACTACGAAAGCTTGTTTTTAGTTATTAAACTACAATTAATTCCACTCGTTTCTCGAAAGTGACTGTATTTATAATGAATGTTCAGTCGTCAGAGTTTAAGCTAGTGGAATTAGTCGAAACTGGACTGAATTATTCCCGCGACGTCACATTTTTACAAATTGTCTCGCATACTCGACAACCACGTCATTTCATCCGCTCCCGGCTGTAAAAATTACTAGAAAGCTAAAGACTACATTTGTGGAAATATTTATGGCTTCATTTTTTTCGGATAAGGTTAAATAATTGAGAGCAGTATTAAACAGGGATTTTCAGTTAAATTTTGTATACAATACTTCACCTACTGGCTAGCATGTAAAGTCTAAATCTTTCGTTGTTTCCATTTCTATTTGTTTTGCATAGATTACGACGATGGCTAGATCTATCAGTTTTTCTTCAAACGAAGGAACGCTTTAAGTGGTTTATTTTGGGCAGTGCGCAAGAATACTTTTCTTTCCTGAAAAAAAATGCTACTCATTTAATCCGTGTAGTCAGGCAGCTCAACCCAAAAAGGTAAAGTGTTCACGATAATAATTCGAGAATGCAATTGTTGACATCATATGGGACCTAACCACCAATTATATGGTTCCTGTATCGACGCATTATGTAAATCAAATACGATAGAATAGATAGTTTTATCACTATTTTCGCCACTGAGTGGAATAAGGTGGCCTATTTAATGTCTTTGTATTTTTTCGTATATAAAATTCAGTTTGTGTAATCGAATCGCAATTTTTCAACAACAAAATTTGCACATTCCATTTTTCCGGGTTAATTATTAATTAGTTTGGACATTATATATTATTTGATATGTGCCTGTGAACTTGACTATCGTTAAATGAATTCTGCATTTAAACCAATAATAGGTTAGAGACATATATAATACGCCACATCTTCGTCTAGTTCTTTAGAGGCGAGAAAGAATTGGGTGCAAGGAATAGGAAGGAATTCTCCCTTGGCCTTTTGAAGGAACCATCATGGCATTCACCTGGAGTGATTTGGGGAAACCACGTAAAAACCAAATCTGATTGGCTGGATGGTGTAACGGACTAGTCGAGTGGTCTAGCTTCTCTTCTGTGGGCGTAATTTGGAATCGGCAGAGAGTGTCTGGAAACTCAGGTACTAACCTTTATGGAGTTGCTGCTGCTGACCTCCGGCGACCTCGGCTCCGCTCTCCAGCTCAGCTGTAAGGCTATCTGCTAATATCAGGTTCTGACACCACTGTGGATTAAGGCCACAGACCTGTGTGGTTGTTAGTAGGCTATGGCTTCACCAACTTATGCTTGTTGTGGCAACCAGCAGGTTCTCTTATATTCTACCAGTGAGAACATGGCCTAACTGCTGTACGATACTGTTTATTGATCGTCCTTGACTGAATACATATCATCCGCCACTGCGAGGCTATCCCCGTAGGCTTCTATTGGATTTACATCTTCTGAAGTACTAGTAGATGATGGAACAATTACTTACATACATGTAGAATGGCTATCGGAGGATTACACCAAGTATTGCAGCATTGTCGACCCTAACGCGAGACCAGGCTATTGGAGAGAGAGAGGCTATTGACTATCCGCTAACTGGCATAGTGACGTGCCTACTGTCAATCTGTCACTGAGAAGACCGAACGCATATCCTGCGCTCCTTATATTGCCCGTATCGAACATTCTAGACCTCTTTCGGCAATAGACCGGCCAGTGTCCCCGGCTGTGGTATGCGCTGATCGTTTTCGTCAGCAAAACCTGACTCATTACTCTCGTGCGGACGGCACGCGACTCTGGCGTACTGTCACGACACACCTAACACTCGTTTAATTCTAAATCACACAACTAAATCTTTTGCACCAAAACTTGGCCCGTTACAATGGAGATTCGAACCCGCATCCTCCAGAAGACGAGCCCAGAGTGCTACCACTAACCCACCACGCTTGATAGGAACATAGACTTGTGCTACTTACCTTAACTGAACATTCATTTGCATATTGTATGAATCCGTACAAACTACGAATATTCAATAGCGACATAAATGAGGTTTATGCTGGAAACAAATGTGGATATATGGTATGACGGTAGAGCTAATTCTAGGCTGCGATTCATAGGTCAAATCTTGAAAAATTGTAATGAACAAACAAATTAGATAGCGTACCAATCTCTTGTGCGTCCTCATTTGGATTATTGTGGTGCCATTTGGGATCCGTTTAGTAAGAGGTTGATCGAAAGTATAGAGAAAGTACAGAGAAGAGCCGCTCGATTCGTGACCGCTTGCTACAGTCAGAGAACTGATTAGTAGACTAGGCTAGGAGTCTCTGGTAGATAGACGTCACACGTTTCGTTTAAACTTTATGGTAAACATGTGTACTACCACTTTCACTTACGAGTGTAGTGAAATACTTCGTCTACCAACCTATTTGAGCCGGAATGACAGGAAAGATAAGATTAGAGAAATAAGGTGCCGCAATGATTCTTATATCAATTCTTTTTTCCCTCGTACCATTAGGGATTGGAATGCACAACAAAGAGATTAGCTTTGGTGCTGAGCACCCTCTGCCACCCACAATTTTGTGAATTGCAGAGTATACATGTAGATAGATGTAGATATGTAGACAGCGCAATAAATGAGAATATCAATACGCAATTTCGAGTCGAAGCTCTTGAATAATATTTCAGATCAAACGGAAAGAATACATTAAAATATGGATCTCTTTCTAATGCAAGAAAATTCTATATCTATATCGATATTTTGCAATTCACAAATATTGTGGGTGGCAGAGGGTGCTGAGCACCAAGCCTAAGTCCACGCATTCCAATCTCGAATAGCACGAGGAAAGAAATAATACATAAAAGCATCAGTACGGCATCTTATTTCTCGAATCTTATCCCTCGGGTCTTTGCGACCTAAATAGGTTGGCGGGAGACGTATCTCACTGCACTCTTAGGTCATATAATTTAACATATTCTCCAATAAATTCAAACGAAAATTACGTCGTCTATCTTCCAAAGGATCCCAGCCCAATCTATGTATCAATTTTATGACACTTTCATAAGGGCTGTAGCAGTTAGTCACGAATCGAGTGGCTCTCCTCTGCACCCTCTCCACTGAGTCAGTCAAGCCCTTGCGATGCGCATCCCAAACTCCACAACAGTAATCCAGATGCGGACGCACTAGTGTTTTA
Organism: Vandiemenella viatica; assembly: GCA_031002005.1. Lineage (NCBI taxonomy): Eukaryota > Metazoa > Arthropoda > Insecta > Orthoptera > Morabidae > Vandiemenella > Vandiemenella viatica. The sequence goes on along the minus strand of CM061919.1, from coordinate 235,098,136 downwards.
TATGTTATTTCCTTTGTATGGGCATTAAACTTCCTCAGAATACGACCTATGAATCGTAATTTAGAATAAGCTTTACCTAAGATGGAAGTTATGTGCAAGTCCCATTTCATGTTGCTTTGTAGGCCTACTATTACCCCCAGATACTTCAGGGAATCTACCGTGTCATTAACTGAATTGCTTACTTTGTACTCGTGAGCAAACTGATTCTTTTTGTTACTTATTCTCATTGCCTTGAACTTTTTACAATTAAGTGTAAGTTGCCATTTACGGCCCCTTTCGGAAATAGCATATAAATCACGTTGAATTTCTAACCAATCGTCAGAGCACCTAATTTCCCAATAAATAGCTGCATCGTCGGAAAACAATCGCAACCAGGATTTAACGTTGTGTAATAACCTTTTTTATTAGACACACTGTATGGCGTCCGCAATTAAACCTCTTTGATATTTCTCTATCAATATATCAATATCGAACCTCGGATATGACATGTCCCAGGGGTTACAAGACATAAAAAGATGGGTTTACATAAGGTATGAATTTATTCTACAAATTAAAAGACATCTAATTTTACAAGTGAATAGTTTTTGCAGATGGCTAGCTCAGTTGGCTCTCCCAAACAAGTCTCTAGCTACTCAGGTGTATTTTTCGGGCCATGATGTGTTGCAACCATGTCGCACTGTTAGATTCACTTTACCGTGTGCACTGCTGGCGACGTGATGCGCACCTCAGTCGCTCAGAGGATGGTGGTAGACCGGCCACAGCGTCCACTCAGTTCCACACTCAGTCCCCCAGTGCCTCGTCTCCACTCCACCTCGGAGCAGCATTCCATGCAACAGCATACAAGAAGTCAAGAATATCCAAGTGGCCTATTGTTCGTAGTTTGGCTGTGTCCCTGCTGTTATTGTCAACAGCGCAGCGGGTGGCTTGACGAACAGGTCCGCGGCTTCCGCTCGCCAAAAAATAGCCCTTCCTCGATACGTGCACCCAGCCTCGCTTTGGGAACGCTACTTATTACAGTTGACACCTGGATCGTTTATAAAAATGAAGAAAATCTGTAGTCTTATTACACTGTCTTGAGGAACGCCAGAAGTGACATCTAGCATAGAAGAGACTTCCTCGTCAACAATGACATACTCTGATCGACCAGTCAGAAAACCACGTATCCATTCGCAAAATTTAATGCGATATACCTTATGCTCGAATCTTCGCTAAAAGTCGGTTGTGGAATGGGTGGACCAGGCGATGAAAGGAATAGAGACGAAGGGAAGAAAATTCGAGTGACCTCTGAACAAACCATCTCGCAACTCTACGCAGTGATGGCCACCTGTTGATAGTCTTCTTTACCGAGAGTGGTGGGTGAGCGGTTAACGTTCTGGCCTCGCATTCGGGAGGACGCTGGTTCGAATCCCCGTCCGGACATCCAGATTTGGGTTTTCCATGGTTTCCCCAAATCACTCCAGGCGAATGATGGGATACTTCCATCATAAAGGCCTTGCCGAATTCATTCCTGTTCCTCCTCCATAGTCCCATCCCGCCTCTAATGACCTTAGCCGACGACGAGGCGTAAAGCAATAAGTAAAAGGAAAAAAAAAAGATAGTCTACTTCCTTTACTGCTCACCATGACGTCGACGAGGAGTAAGGCCATAAAAAAATTATTTATTTAGGTTTTTTCCATGATTAGGGCCCTACGCCTCGTCAGGTTCAACACTGATGTACTTAGAGACCTGTTTTAAAATCAGAGGCAATGTACTAAACTATAAAAAATAATGAAACTGAAACCCGCATAAAGAAGAAGGGATACAATGTATGCTCGTTGTGAATATCAAACACTTGCCGACCACGGCAGCGTAGGGGTAGCGTGCTTGCTTCGCGTTGCAGGGGTCCCCGGTTCGAGTCCGGTCGAGGGCATGGGTGGTTTAGTTAAATTTTGTGTTCGTCTTGTGTCATCCTTACAGAAGATAGAATATAATCACACTGAAATGAAATGTGTACATTGTAAGAGAAACACACACTTTGAGCTGGCTGTATAACTAACATGGCCAAATGCCATTTAAAAAAAAAAAAAAAAGAAAAATCGAACACTCATTCAGATGAACGTCGGATTTTCTAGGATAAGCACCACGTGTCCTCACTGGTGCACAGTACTCAGCTACGGGGTAAACCATGGTGGAGGTGGTTGTTCGTAGTGAGGCTGAATCAATGAATAATTTAGTATTTCGAAATTACTTAACGAGCGCCGGTCGCTATATACCTTTTTGCCGTTTAGTTCGTCTGAATGAACTTTATACTTGTCTTTGGCACAGGGACGAGTGTGAGTTTGAGTGACGCACAGATGATGTGCCGTTAGGTGGAACGAGACGGAGCATTGGGGTCTGCAACAGCTAGCGCCACTGCGGGATCCACGTCGTAAGCGAGGTATTAGGGAGCGCCGACGAGGGCACAATTTGTCTCCGGAAATTGCGAGTGGAAGCAGAGCACGTTGACGGCCGCCGGCTGGGAATGAAACTGCACGCGGAATGAAATGTGAGGCCATGTAAGTGAGGTGTACATCACACACGGCGTGCCCGCGCAAATTTACTTTGCGAATGTCGGTCTCGCGGGACAGATGGCGGTACGGTCGCCCCCTGCTGCCAACCTTTAATATTTTCTAGTTTACAGTTGGACCGGTTACGGTACGTGATAATCGCAGCAAATATCCCTCGCTTTGGTACTGCGAGCGTACGTTTCATTTGCCGAAGTGCTTGCGGAATATTCTCAACCAGCGCAGCGACTTGAAGCGTGCAGAATGAAGTATTTCTCGTTACAGTGCCAGCATTTTCACTCTTCTTTTCGGCAAAGACTTCTCGTTGTGATATAGCGATATTGACCTCTTCCAGGAATGTAGGGCCTACTTGATATTACGGTAATTATATTGTGGTCATGTTCTCCCTCCCCTCCTTGATGGCCTATGCCTCGTCAAGCTCATTAGAGGCGGCAGAGCATTTGAAAAACAATGAAAGGGAAGGAATTTTGTTATGGCTTCTTTGAAGAAACCATCCCGGCTTGAGGATAGGGTTTTACAGCTATTTGACAGAGACCTGTCTTAAAATCAGAGGTAAAGATTCAATTATAAAATATACTAACGCTCAAACCCGAATAAATATGAAGTGATTATCGAACAAAACCTAGAACACAGCAATTTTTTTTGATTAATTTAATAAGCGCAGTTAAAATGAATAATTGTTTTACATTAATTTTCTAGTGATAGCTTCAAAGTTTTTTTTTTTTTTTTTTTCTTACTTATGGTTTTACGCATTGTCACTGTGAAGCTCATTAGAGGTGGGTGGGAAGGGAAAGGATTGGGGACAAGTAGCGGGCAGGAGTTCAGCCATACCGTTTTAAATTAACTATCCCAACATTCATATGGAGAAATTTCGGCGAAAATGGTAAACTGGATTCACTTGCATCCAGCTTAATTTTGGGTGAAATATATTATGCCCCTCAAAACGTGGCAGTTCTCATATTCCGAGTCAAAATAAATTACACTCAACAGACATGATGAAGCCAACCAAAAAGATACCTATTAAATTAGCTGGAAAGTAAGTTGAGATTAAAGAAGTGAAGATATTAACATACTTTGAAAACATGAAGCCTCCCCTGGTAAGCCAAAGAGAAACAACACCAGTTCATCTTCCCAGACATTCCCCTTGGGGGTTAAAACACCTGTACCCGACGCGGGCAAGGCGTTCAGAAGAAAAAAGTTTTACATGTCTCATAAATCATAATATTACATCGTATCATAAAACATAGTAATAATAAGGAGGAGCCATACTGCTGACAGCAGATGTGCGTATGAAAAATAAATGTGCCAAACGGCCGAAATAATCAGTCTTTTTCAGTTCACAAAACTTCTGAGAGTTTCTTGCATGTCATACAGTATCATACAGTCCATTACCAATTAATGGTTTGTGACTAAGCAGTACAACCAAGGTTTTATTAGTTAATACAGCAGTTATAAAACTTTTATTTTGTTTTTACTTTCAGTTCCGACAAAGGATTCATTTATATAAACGCATAGTAATCAAGAAATAAAAATATCCCCGTAGAAATTAATTTTGGAATTCATTTAGAGAGCAAACATTTCTCCCTCAAATCTACTGTGATTAACTCTTCTTCAAAAAAACAGAACGAACGGTGGTTATTATAAACTCATCACATCCACACACGGAAAAAGAAATTTACTTTTTGGCAACAAAAGTCTCTACACGGTTGTAAGGTTTGTATCTCTGCATTGAGATTTCGTTTCCACAGCTTCCTGTTTAGCCGATTTTATACGTGAACAGCTCTTGCTGGCAGCTACGTATTGTTTACTTATTCCGCATTTTGTCAAGAGTGTTGTGTCAGTTTATTTATGAGCAGGCAAATTCTTTTGATTAATTTAATAAGCATAATTAAAATGCTTAGTGGTCTTACGTTCATTTTCTAGTGATAGCTTCAAAGTAAAAGATTTTTTTTGTTTATGGTTTTACACTTTACCAATGTCAAGGTCGTTAGAGATGGGAAAGGACTAGGAGCAAAGAACAGGTAGGAATTAAGCCATGCTATTTTAAATTAACCATCCTAACATTCACATCAGGTTATTTCGGGGAAAATGGAAAACCGAAATGTGGATGGACAGGGATTCTAACTTGCGTCCAGTCGAATTTTCGGTAGAATACATTACGCCCGTCAAAATTTGTAACATGTCAGTTATTTTATTCCGAATTAAAATAGCCCATTGTTAATTTTTTCTTCGATTTTCGTTACCACGATTATTTTCGATACCTTCATTATTATTGGCAATACTTGATGTACTGCACCTACAATACTGTCAAGTAATTTAAATTTTGTTTTCTGGCAGATCGTTACGTTTCTATTTAAATTGCATTAAGTGTTCTTGCAGTTACATTGACTTAATAACAGCAAAGAAAATGGCCAAAGATGGGTTTATGAAGAGTATTGTCAGTGCAGGGGGACCATTGACTGATGCATCTAGAAATTTCTATGGCTATATCAGGAAACTGAGGGGAAGGGAGGATGTAGAGACACTTATAGATAAGGATGGAGAAGAAGTTACTGACGATTTGAAAAAGGCAGAGATTTTAAGTAACTGGTTCAGAGAAAGCATTAGGGAAAATGAATCAGAAACAGGAGGGTCTATTTCGGAGAACGAGCTTAACAACACAATTAGAAATGACGATAGTAAAAAATTTGATATCCATCCTGAGGAAATCATGAAGGAAATAAGAAAGCTGAAAAAACATAAAGGGACTGGTGAAGATAATATTACTACAGATATCTTAAAGATAGCCGGATGTGACATTGTACCTTATCTTGAAATATTATTTAAATTGAGTCTAGACACTTGCTGCTTACCACAGGACTGGAAAAGTGCAATAGTAGTACCGGTACATAAGGGAGGGGTGAGAAATAGAGTTGAGAATTACAGGCCAATCAGTTTGACATCAGTGGTAGGTAAATTAATGGAAAGATTGATATGCAACCACATCAGAAATATATGTGAGGAACGTAATTGGTTTTCAAGCAGGCAACATGGTTTCAGGCAAGGATATTCATGCGAATCTCAGTTGGTGGGATATATGCAAGATATTTCAGATGAAATGGACAAGGGAGGCCAAATTGATAGTGTAGCACTAGATCTGTCTAAGGCGTTTGACAGAGTAAGCCATAAAATGGTAGTAAATAAGGTAAAAACCATTGGAGTGGATAAGAAAGTCATTTGCTGGGTAGAAGAATTTTTAAAAGGTAGAAAAACAGAAAGTTAGGGTAGGAAATGTAGTATCAAAAGAAGTGGAAGTAAAAATGGGTGTGCCACAGGGTAGCGTATTGGGACCATTGCTATTCATTATTCTAATGAATAATTGTGTTGCCTGTTTACTATCTGAAATTAGATTGTTTGCAGATGACATAATGCTGTATAAAAGAATCAAAACGATAGAGGATTGTAAACAGTTGCAGGGTGATCTGGACAGGATATCTAATTGGGTTAGTAAACATGGAATGAAGATAAATGAAAAGAAGAGTCAGCTTATTAGATACACAAATAAAAAACAAAAGGTTAATTATGAATATAAGGTGGGGAAAGAATTGCTTGCTGAAGACTTGAAATGCAAATATCTTGGAATTACTTTTGATAACAAACTTAACTGGGCAGGACACATAGGACAGGTGGTAGGAAAAGGTTTCAGAGTTCTGCACTTGTTGGAGAGAGTTATGAGGGGATGTACGAGAGAAGTCAAGGAATTGGGTTACAAAACTTTGGTCAGACCATTGCTCGAATATGGTAGTGTAGTATGGGACCCTCATTTTACGTATCAAATACAGGAGTTGGAGAGGGTGCAAAGAAGGGCTGCTAGATTTGTTTCTGGAAATTATCGCAGAATGCAATCAGTGACGGATATGATAAAGGAGCTGGAATGGGATTCATTGCAAGACAGGAGGAGGATGAGGAGGGTCATGGGAGTGTACAGGGCATATACTGGTGATGAGGCATGGAAAGATATTGCAGTAGGTATGAAAAGTAGTGCATGGAAGCTACTACAAGCTGGCACTCGATTTCAGGCACAAGGGTGTAGGAAGATTCTCTTTTTTAGGTAAGGGTGTCAGGGATTGGAATGAGTTACCAAGAGAAACGATGAATAATTTACCGAAAACTTTGAAGGAATTTAAAGAAAAAATTTGTAGAGGGCAAATGTAGGTGGGTGCAGGATAGGGGGAAGATAGCTGTGTAGGGAAATTGCCACCGGAGCCTGTGCTCCATTGCAATTAAATTAAATTAAATTAAATAAATTATTGAATAACTGTGAATTATAGCTTTTACTCAATCAACTCACAGTTGTCAATTACGAACAGATTTAGTAGTTTAATATTGTACTGTTCTTTCCAGCAGTTTCGTTATTGAATTGAACAGACTGACTGATCTGTTGCTGGCGTATATGGATGAGTTTTTCCCCCATTTTTGAGATTCATGTTACTCTTTTTTCAGTCTTCAGGGGAATAGATTTATATCTGAGGTACTATTTCTGTATTTGTGTTCGTAATACTAATCCCTTTTATTGTCTGCTGGTGGGTCTTTGTTATTTCTGAGTTATTACGTTTCTTAATTCAATTTAGTGTGGGCAAACCATTGAATTCTCAAGCATCTTACGCTAGAAATATGGCAACAGTCTCTCTGATTTTTTCTTCTGACTCCTTTTCTTCGTCAATTTTGTGTATTTGGTGAGTTCTGTATTTGTTTTTCGAAAGAGTTGTTTAGGATCATTCCCTCTCTTCTTTCTTCTCTCTCTAGTAAACTTCTATAGTCGCATTACGTGATGTTTGGCCGGGGGTAAATCTTTGAGTTTCCTCCGGTTTTGGTAGTAATTAGCACACATATACTTCAAAACAAGGCGGTATGGTAGCTCAGTGGTAAGGGCGCTTAGTAATCTTTTCGAGTCACAGGTTCAAATCCCAGGCTGAGTAGGTTTTTTTTACGAGCTATATTTGCTTATATGATAGATTTTTAGTTTTTGAAGTGAAAACTTCTTTATGCGCGTTGGGCGATTTTTGAATGGGTAAACTCATATGAGTTCGCACTACCGACATGCTAAAGTTATTAGTATGTCTGCTGCGGTCTGGTGGCTCAGTGGTTTAGGTGTCTGACTGTCGAAAGAAAGGTCCCCGGCTCGAATCTCTGTCTCGGCGGGTATTTTCATAGACCATTAAACCGACCTTCACATCTACACTCCTGGAAATTGAAATAAGAAACACATTGACGCCGATGTGTAAGACCCACCATACTTGCTCCGGACACTACGAGAGGGCTGTACAAGCAATGATCAAAACGCACGGCACAGCGGACACACCAGGAACAGCAGTGTTGGCCGTCGAAGGACGCTAGCTGCGCAGCGGTTGTGCACCGCCGCAGTCAGTGTCAGCCAGTTTGCCGTGGCATACGGAGCTCCATCTCAGCCTTTAACACTGGTAGCATGCCGCGACAGCGTGTACGTGAACCGTATGTGCAGTTGACGGACTTTGAGCGAGGGCGTATAGTGGGCATGCGGGAGACCGGGTGGACGTACCGCCGAATTGCTCAACATGTGGGGCGCGAGGTCTCCACAGTACATCGATGTTGTCGCCAGTGGTCGGCGGAAGGTGCACGTGCCCGTCGACCTGGGTCCGGACAGCAGCGACGCACGGACGCACGCCAAGACCGTCGCATCCTACGCAGTGCCGTAGGGGACCGCACCGCCACTTCCCGGCAAATTAGGGACACTGTTGCTCCTGGGGTATCAGAGAGGACCATTCGCAACCGTCTCCATGAAGCTGGGCTACGGTCCCGCGCACCGTTAGGTCGCCTTCCGCTCACGCCCCAACATCGTGCAGCCCGCCTCCAGTGGTGTCGTGATAGGCGTGTATGGAGGGACGAATGGAGACCTGTCGTCTTCAGTGATGAGAGTCGCTTCTGCCTTGGTGCCAATGATGGTCGTATGCGTGTTTGGCGCCGTGCAACTGAGCGCCACAATCAGGACTGCATACGACCGAGGCACACAGGGCCAACACCCGGCAGCATGGTGTGGGGAGCGATCTCCTACACTGGCCGTACACCTCTGGTGATCGTCGAGGGGACACTGAACAGTGCATGGTACATTCAAACCGTCATCGAACCCATCGTTCTACCATTCCTAGACCGGCAATGGAACATGCTGTTCCAACAGGACAATGCACGTCCACATGTATCCCGTGCCACCCAACGTGCTCTAGAACGTGTAAGTCAACTACCCTGGCCAGCGAGATCTCCGGATCTGTCCCCCATTGAGCATGTTTGGGATTGGATGAAACGTCGTCTCACGCGGTCTGCACGTCCAGCACGAACGCTGGTCCAGCTGAGGCGCCAGGTGGAAATGGCTTGGCATGCCGTTCCACAGGACTACATCCAGCACCTCTACGATCGTCTCCATGGAAGAATTGCAGCCTGCATTGCTGCGAAAGGAAGATATACACGGTACTAGTGCCGACATTGTGCATGCTCTGTTGCCTTTGTCTATGTGCCGATGGTTCTGTCTGTGTGATCATGTGTTGTATCTGAACCCAGGAATGTGCATATAAAGTTTCCCATTCCTGGGACAATGAATTCACGGTGTTCTTATTTCAATTTCCAGGAGTGTAGCATAGCTTGCTGTGTAATGTGAAGTAGGCGTACGCCAGAATACTTCCGTTGTTCGGAATCCACGTTAAACTATAGGTCCACTGTACCTGGTAGCAGTATCAGGTTAGGTTAAGGAGGCTGAGACAGGGACGGAAAGCGCAGCCAGTAGAACCCCTGTCACCAGGTCAATACGTCCACACGGAATTATTGCTATTTAGTATATCTGTAGCTATTAGAATCACGTGTTGCGGGAATGTTATTCATACACTTAAATTTTTACTTCTGTCGGCAATCTCAAATGACTACCAATTGTGTGTATGTGTGTGTTGTTTTTTCTGTTGCGACCTGCTGGTTTCCTAATTGATGCCATTATTACATGTTTCAAAGATTATTAGGGTATTGGTGTTAAGGATTTCGACTGCAGGAGGTCACTATTTAATTGATTAGGCCCCTATATACTAAAAATATTTATTTTCCGATTCGGCCACCAAGGACCTCGTGGTCACTGTGGAGAAACAACTGAGTTCCTGCCTGAAGCATAACAGGGTCTGTTAGTCCCGGCGTACGTAATATACAGGAAGAAAGTCTAGTGTTGACAAATGTCTGCGAAACGTGTCACTTTACATGTTAAGTATGATAAGTGTATTTTTTGTTTGTGAAATGATTAGTTTATGAGACTGAGGTTGGAGACCGTCCCAGCATTCGCCTAGATGATTATGTAAACCACCTAAAAACCACAATCAGGACTGCCGGTGTGTGGTTGCCTAGGCTCGTGCGACAGCTCAGAGGACTGAGCCATACTGTTACATCAAATGTATAACTATAATTATTGAATATAGTAGTTTCTACCGGGAATAGGAATCTTTTCAATATTTCAATCAAGTGAAACATCGACTGCACGATTTTCAGCATACAAAAGACATGTGTTCATCTAATTGGAGCTCACTCAATATGGAAATTAATCTACAATGTTATGTGTAAAGCTCAAACCAACACATTTTTAATCTTAGAAAGTGGCTGTAACACCAACTTCCTGATAAAAATGTATTACTTTTTCAGAACATCAGTCTTTACAATGTCCTGAAATCAAAACCAAGCGTAGTGGGTGTGCGGTTAGCGCTCTGCCCTCGCATTAGGGAGGAAGGCGGTTCGAATCCCCGTCCGGGCATCAAGATATGGGTTTTCCATGCTTTCCCCAAATAACTCCAGGTGAATGCCGGGATGCTTCCTTCAATAGGCCATGGCCGAATTCCTTCCCGTTCCTTGTCCTCACTCCCATCCCGCCCTAATGGCCTTAACGTCGACGAAGCGTAAAGCCACTAGTAAAAAAAAAAACTGAAATCAAAGCACCAACGAAGTTACTTTATGACGATATTTCAACTGTTCTCTAGAAAAGTAGAATACCAAGCATCGATAGCAAATAAATACGGAGGTATGTTTCTTTTACTGTTGACAAATATCGAAAGAAAGTGGATTGATCTTCTGACCTAAACGCAATTAAACCAAACTAAAAAAAACCTATACACGTAAATGTTTCTTCTGTATAATTTTCGGTTTGTAAAATATTGAAACAGATATGTAGCTTGATGTAGAAATAACTATTTATTAATAGCGATGTTTTTGTCAGTACCTGTAGACAGTGGAAATTGATTTATGAGTTGCGTCGCAGTAGACACTAATGGCAGTGATTTTTTTTTTTTTTTTTTTTTTTTTTGCTGTCGTCAGTCTTTCGACTGGTTTGATGGAATCCTCCATGCCTTATGCCTTCCTATCCTGTGATAAGTTCTTCACCTCTGCATACTCCTTGCAACCCACGCGTACTCAATTATCTGCTTCATATATTCTAATCTCTGTCTTCCTCCAAAGTTCTTACCTTCCACCGTTCCCTCCACCAGCAAATTAAACAATTAGGCATGTCTCAAAATATGACCTGCCAGCCTGTCTTTTCTTTCAGTAAGATTCTTCCACAAACTTCTTTCCTCACCCATCATTTCCAAAACTCGTTCATTTCTTACTTTGTCAGTCCACTTAATTTTCAGCATTCTTCTGTAGCACCAGTTTTCAAATGCTTTCTTTCCGGTATTCCTAAAGTCCTTGTTTCGCTACCTTTAAATTACGTAATGAGAAACCAGAATAAACGCAGTCAGAAAGAGACAGTTGAGAATGCCACCAAGAGCAAGACGATCTGGTGATACAGCTGAGGGAGGAACGGATTAACGATTCATTTGGCCTGTCTTTTATCCTGGGATGACAGCACGCGCTGTGAATCTACAAAGCAAGGCGGGGCAATTCTGTTGCCTGTCACTTGTAAAGGCCACTCTCTCCCTGTGTCACACCAGTGAGCCGCTCTGCTCAAAGCTTTGATTCATCCACACTAAGGCCTCGGCTACCAGATATGCACTAACCATTCTAGCATATTATAAAAAGCAACTTCTATCTTTCTGTATGTTATAACTCGAGAATCACGGATCCAGCAAATTTTTTAGTCATTTCACCAAGTCTTCGCTCGTACCAAAAAGAAAACGGAGCTCTGTTTCTGTCGTTTCAGCGTTTGTACATCTAAACAGATAACACTTCAACTTCGCACAAGTTCTATACCAAATTTCGTGTTTAAAATTTTGTGAAATCATATATCTGGTGGATTGAAATAATTTTCTTCCGTTTTCTGAAGTGTGGGGTGTAATGTCTAAAGCTTGACAATTAGAGGACTTCACCAGTAAATAAGTGTTTCGAATGGAGTATGCCACGGGGCAGAGACATTGATACCGCGACGAGGGCATGAACAAAAAGATGGAAACGTTTGAGATGTGGATGAGGAGGAGAATGGAGAGGTTGAACTAGATGGAAAAATGATAAATGGTGAAGTGCTGTAAAGCGCTGGTGAAAAGAGGAAACTACTACAATTAATAAGAGAAAGAAAGAAGAACTAAATGGTACACTTTTTGAGAAAGATGTGCATGCTAACAGACGCCTCGGGAGGACGGTTAGAAGAGGAAGGAGGTGCGAGATAATAGATGACATCAAGGGAAACGGAAATTACATGAATCTGAAGAGGGGGGAAGAAGACAGGAGAGCAGCCATGTGGAATCCTGCCTTAGGTCAGAATACTCATCATGATGACTGGTAATTAAAGACGTGAGCGGCTTTTAGAGTTGCTTAAACCTTTTTTGTTACCGGACCTTAATGCGTTAGTGTAGCTCCACTTACCGAATTCAAAACATAATAAAAGAATTTATTTTTGACCAAGATAATTTCCTACAGTTATGAGCATAATCGACCCACAAACGTAGAAGCTAGATGCCAGCGCCACCTGTCGGATTGAATCGTAATTAAAAACCCTACTAACCACATGAATAATATATGGAGTAAATGTGGCCTCGTTATGTTCAGTGGTCAGTGGGGATGCGGTTTACTGGAAAACAAGGTTTCTCCCCCCCCCCTCCCCCGCTTTTTGTTTGAGCCGTTTATGCACTAATATTACACAATTTCATTTCCTCTTCTGAGTTTCCTTCCTCCCTAACCAGTACTCCTTCATTTTCTGGACTCATTATTGCTTTTTTTTCTGAAAGTACCCTTCATTTTCTGAATGGTTTTTCTTTGGGCAAATCGTTTACCTCCGCAATTTTTCTTTTGAACACTTCCCGGTCTTAGATTTCTTCCGCCTTGTTTCACACCTTTTCAGATCATCTTCCTCCTATGGAAACTGAGTCTCCCTTTTCTCTTGAAAGTTAAGGATTTCGGTTCTACTCTCTTGATGAGGTCATAGAAAACTAATCCGTTTTCTTGATTGTTCCAACTCTAATAATCCCTTGTACTACCTACGCAGTGGGTGGAAAAATAGACAAATTATTAATTACAAGTCGCAATGAGAATCAATGCTTTGTGTGACCCGATAGGGTCCAATATGCCATAGCAAAGACTCGAGATAGAGTAGGCTGGTCTTCCATGCAGAATACCTCTTCATCTATGCGTCAAAAGGTGTCTGTGCAGTCCAATGCGAAAAACAGACCGACGTGATGGCACACTTACATACTCTTCTATCTCGAGTGTTTGCTATTGCATATTGGACCCTATCGGATCACATAAATCATAGATTCTCATCGCGGCTTGTAATTAAGAATTTGTCGAATGTTTCCACCCACTGCGTAGGTAGAACAAGGGAAAAAAATATTAAAAGAAAAAACAAATAATTAAAAAAAGGGCTCAATAGAATGAAAAATATAAAAGAAAAACAAACATTTATACGGAAACAACAAATAAAAGAAGGCAATGCCAAGACGGCAAGTACTTCTGACAAGAATCCCTTAACCTAAGGGAGATTTCTCGCATTAGGGAGGAGGCGGGTTTGAATCCCCGTCCGAGCATCCAAATTTGGGTTTTCTATGGTTTCCACAAATCACTCCAGGCGAATGCCAGGATGCTCCCGTCAAAAGGCCATTTATGAGTTCCTTCCTGTTCCTTACCTCCCAGTCCTTTTCCGTCTCTAATGACATCGTAAAACAATAAACAAACAAAAAGCGAAAATCATAAAATTTACCTCAACGATGACAGGCATTCTCGTGAGGTACAACCGAGATGCTGCCATTTTACCCCTACTGTTCATTTTGTTTCTTGCGTCGCCTCTTCTCAGTCGATTGTAGTCGACGATTTTCTCCAAATAACATGGTTCCATGATGAAGAATTGACCTCACCTCCAGGATGAGCGGTCAGCGGAAGAGGTTTCCCAATTGCTACGGCCAATGTGACAAATCTTCATGCTAGCCCTGTTAACGTCTTTAAATCGCTTCCTCTGACAAACAACACCGCGTTTGCCCACCATTAGCTCTGATTAGAGGTCCAGTAACTTTTCTATAGATACAACGAAAGAAAAACTAGCGTTTCAGTAATTCCTACTCGATTTCAAGAAATTAAGTGAAGCAAATCTTCTATGGCGATAGGCAAAATGGAATCTGTAATCTTTAAGTAAATTTACGTGACCTTAAAACATGGAACGTAGTATTTTATGACAATCATCATTAATGATCAGTTATCAGAATGAAAAATCCACTAGGTTGAGTCTTTCCTCGGCACGTGGTGTCGCTGGTACAGTAGCCGCTCCGTCGCGCTGATGTCCGGGTACTCTGGTATCTGCGGTGGCCACAGCTGCGATCGATCCGTCACCAGGGCGGATTAGCCGCCTCACCTCTGTTCCCGCGCGCTCGACTTGCAGGTATTAAGCCGACGGCGGGCTCGATTTCCCTAGAGGCGTCAGCCAGACACGCCAAATGCCGGCGCGGGAATTAAAGTCGTAAAACGTTTAAGAAGTACTCAGCCGGAAATTTTATTTGCGCCCCTTAACAACTTCTTACTTCAAGTGAATTACCGTAGGCAACTCGGTAATGACTATATACCGATACATTTACCTGTTCAGCTTTACTTATCATTCCTATATCTTCAGCATTATTTGCGTAATTAACGTTAATCCAAATCAAACGATATTATTCTAGAACTGGAAATAAACTGAGTTTAAATCAGATTATGAACGCCCCGTTGGTTTAGTTGGTTGCGGCATCGTGATGGTTGGAGTCCTGATGGTGGAGAAATTTTCATCATCACGGCTTGGCATACAGGGTAACAGAGGTGGTTGTGCAAAATTACTAATCACCAAATTGAGCACCAAAATTCCTGGAATCAATCTTAAACCTATCCACATATCCGCAAAGCGTATGGGGTGAGAGCATACGACGGTATTAATGGTGATTCGTTCGCCGGATGGGGACATTAAGTTTGGTTGGCCCACAGGTGTATTTCGGAAGAGTAGGCCCGAATGTCGAGGTGAACGCTCTGTCCAAGTAAGCGAATGGCAAACATCCTCTTCGTATGTAGGTGCAAGGGCAGCGGAGTGGGGATATAGCTGATCTTTGACTGGGCTGGTTATAGAACGAAGGTTCGTAAAGTTTATAGTGCAGTTTCAATTTAGCACGTAGTAAAAAAAAAATAATAATAATAAGAAATGCCGAAGCAGGTAACAAATGACTGATGCAGGTATTTATCTGTTTCAGCCGGTCCATCAAGCAGCGTGCGTAATATTTGTTTCACATGCATTAACGATTGAAACATTGACCCAATCATAACGAATTACATTATTGCTGATTTTCCTTTGCAAAAAATCAGAAATTTGCAAAACAAGAAACTTTTAGGAAATTTAAAATGCAGTTTGGTGAGGAAATGTTGTCAGGTTTCTACAAATGCAGTAAACCTTAGAAAGATAGCCGAGCAGGTATCGAGAAGAGGGACAATCTCGATTTTTGAAACTATCGATAATAGGATGTGATTTAAACATTTTGTTTTTTTAGGCCGTTTTCCTTAGCTGCTTTACTAATAACGGGGTTTCATGTGGTTTTTATCCGTCTATTGCAGATAAAAAAATAAAGACTTCCTTTTAAAATACGCGTTTCGATTCTATTAGATCATCATCGGTGCCCTAAAAACAGTGACGTACGTATTTTGGTATCGGAACACCAAAAACTAACTTAGTCAACAACCCGAGGGAGACCTGCTAAGCCACTTTGCCAGAGGCATGATGCCCAGTTCCTGTCCTCTGAAACCTGTGTTTAATGTGTAATCTGAACAGTGTAATGTCCTGGCATAGCTCACATGATCAATCACAGCTCCTAAAAATAACTGCTCCCGCCAGTATATGAACCCAGGACCAGAAAATGAACCAAAAAAATCACAGTACCTTAAGTAGAACATTCTGTTTATGTAAATAATAGTCTAATAATAATCAACTATTTTATAGTTTTTTCACTGGACCTACAGTTTTAATTTTTATTTCATTTTTTTTATTACGTTTCAATTTGAAAAAGTTCCCTGCTTCTTGTGTTACAATACACGTGCTATAGAGTTTTGGTTTTTGGTACATATTACTCGTATTATTATTTACATAAACATAATATTCCAATATCAAAATATGTACATAACTTGTTGTAGGACATCGATGATGATCTAATAAAATCGGAAGGCGTATGCAAAAACAGTGTTTTTACACTTTTAAAAGGATAAAAACCACACGAAAGTAATTTTTTCCAGTGTAAAGATGGTACGGCTACATATATGGTCGAGAACAGCTTTATGTTACTTATTAATTTATCTTGTATTTAATCTACTGTAAGTTGATGTTAAAAATATTTTGTTATTTCACAATACTCACTATGGGACTGGATAACACTGTCTTTGCTGACGCGACGTCTGTATGGAAGGGCTCCAGTTTGGAGGGTTCCACCTCGGCGCAGTTACGTTGAACCCTTTCGTGTCGGCGTTTATCAGAGTGCGGCTTGAGGCCAGGAGGTCTTCAAACTTGTGCCGCCTCCATCTCGATCGCAGGTAGGCCCGGCCACTTGCTGACCTCACAGACAACAAACTTCTCCCCGCAGTGAAACAGCGGCACGGAACCCTGAGCTGCCTGCGACCGAAGAGAACATTTGAATGTTGGCTGCACTGGCACTTATCAGAAGCGGGCAGTGAAAATCATTTTTAGGCTGTCCTACCGTCTGAACTAAAGGTTTAACCTTCATTGGATTACTCATTGGTCATTCTGCCATCGCCCCGTAACATTCGAGTCATTGCGAAAATTTCTGAAATAAAATACGATGAATTGTGAGGTTGGTGGATTTGTAGTAGATTGGAAAAAGAACCGGCTCATTTAAGTAATATGCTTCTCATTTCATCTGACGTAAGCTCTTCTGCAACCCTCCACTTTGACGAAAACACCGGAAGCTATCCCTTCCCGGAAGCCGAAGTGTCACTACTTAACCTTAATAAAACAAAGCTGAACAATACACACACAGTACATCAATATCGCTATGATATGTGTTTCTGCTATCTAATGGTAACAGAATCAATCGTTATTGACGTCAGCGAAGCCTAGTGGCTAGAATCTGAGCCGCATCGTACGCATGACCTTGATAGTTAATTCTCTTGCCCTTTCAGGGTAGAATTCAGAAAAAAACATTTCTTAAAATTTGAAGACCTTACCCTTTAAATATCATACAGAATTTATCGATTTCAGCATCGTGGGCTGTAAATGGCCTGTGACAACAAAAAAAAAAAAAACCTCGTGTGGGAAATAATATATACAACATGCCATTCCACACTATTTTAGTTCTTCCCGGCTTTGATACGTTTATATCGCAAAATTTAAACAAATCATGGGAGTAAATATAGTTATCAAGAATTTTGATAAGTTTAGATATAGCAAACATTGTTCCTAAGTTATCCTCATAAAGAGCAAATTAAAGCTGGTAATTTGCCGATTCTCAAAATGTTCGGTCTTTCTTTATTTACTCCTAAATTTAAATCAGTCTGAAATTATTGACTAGAATTTCATTAATGATTTATAATGACACAACCTTCCATCTTAGATAAATCCTACATCCAATAGTAGTCACGCCATTTACTGCCAGTTAATCACAGGCAGAGTATTTTGAAGTGTGTTGTCTTTCGACATTTACTTCAACATAATCTAGAAGGAGCAACACTTTTCTTTTGGTATGGCTTTTCGTTGGCGTTCTTAGTTTAGAATTGCGAGTGGTCTTTTATGACGGTCAATACCTGTAACGTATTGCCCGAGCGAGTTGACTTCCGGGTTCCTGGTCTTCTGGGCGCGCTCGTAGAACGTTGCAGACAGCTGTCTGAAGCGCTCCGTCAGCAGCGGGATGTTAGTAGTCTCGTGCAGAACAGCAGTCGGGAATCTGCTCGGTAAGTGGAGGGCCCGTTTTAGTGCCCTGTTCTGTATCACCTGAAGGCGCCGGAGGTGCGAAGCAGCCGCATAGCCCCATACGGGACAAGCGTATTCCATAATTGGTCTTACCAGGGTGATATAGATGTTTACTCCCGTGGCGGGCTTCAAAAGACTGTTCCTGTTGAGCACAGGGTAAAGAGCTTGCAGTCTAGCACTTGCCCTCCTCCTGATGTCTTGAATATGGGCTCGCCAAGTCAGTCGCCGGTCAAGAGTGACTCCGAGGTACTTGACTTCATTTTCCCATGGGATCGTCTCGTTGTGAAGTCGAAGGTGAGGAAGGTTTTGAGTGCGTCTCTTACTGATAATGATGGCTTGGGTTTTTGTGGCGTTGATGGTTATCCTCCACCGTTTTGCCCAGTCCTTCAGTTGATTGTAGGACTTCTTGCAGACGCCTAGTTGCTAAGGCACAGCTTCTGCTTGCCGTGCAGTATGCCGTGTCATCGGCATAGGTGGCAGTAATAACTCTGGGAGCGGTAGGCACGTCAGCGGTGAAAAGCGCATAGAGCACTGGTCCCAGTACAGAGCCCTGCGGTACCCCAGCAAGGATTCGCCTCACGGTTGAAGTGGCCTCTCCGACACGAACGCAAAAGGTGCGGCCAGTGAGATATGACATAAGGAGCTTTACTAGTCTGCCTGAGAAGCCTTGTTCGTATAGTTTGAGTAGCAGGCCTGTATGCCACACAGAGTCGAACGCTCTGGCGATATCCAGAAGCACCAGGCCACAGTATTGTTTTTCGTTGAATGCCCTTGTCGCTACTTCAACCACCCTCATGAGCTGTTGCGTGGTGGAGTGATTGCGGCGAAAGCCGAACTGGTGGTGGGGGATAATCTCGTTCCGTTCTATGTGATGATTTAGCCTCTTGAGCAATAACCGCTCAAAGACTTTGCTTATTGATGGCAGGAGGCTTATTGGCCGGTAACTCTGAGGTAGGTGCGGGTCCTTCCCGCTTTTGTGTATTGCCACAACTTCAGCATGTTTCCAGCACTGGGGGAATTGCTGAGTGCGAAGAATGTTGTTGAATATTCCTGCCAAGTAAGTTGACGCTTGCAGTGGTAGATTTTTGAGACAGTTATTGAAGACGCGATCATGACCAGGTGCTTTATCTGGGTGAAGTGTTGCTAGGCAGCTCGCAACCTCTTCCGGAGTGATGGTGTCAATTTCTTCCTCATCTTCCCCTTCCTCAGCCTGCAGATAGGTGTTTAGGCAGCGATGTACCTCTTCTACTTGCAACTGGTCTTCCACTTCCGATGGCCGAAAGTTCCTCTCGAAGGAGTCTGCTAGGGCGTTTGCCTTGTCGGTTGGCCGATAGACTGGGCCCCGTTCACCGTGTAGGGGCGGAAGTCGAGATCGCTGCCTAGTGAATTTCTTTGTCTCTGCCCACAGCGTCCCCTCACCTGGGGTCAGCATCGAAACACGAGCCTCCCATTCTCTGCTCCGGTGCTCTGCTAGCGACACCTTCAATTCTCTCTGTACTCGGTTTAGCAGTCTTCGCGTGTTGGCGTTCCTCGTCAGCTTCCACTCTTTAGCTATTCGGTTTTTGTGCCGAATAGTCGCTAAGAGGTGGGGCGGGAGCTGGCGTGAAGTGTTCTTGGTGAGACACCTCTTCGGAGTCGTCGCTGCTGATGCCTCCTTGACAGTGTGCTCGAAGAAGGACAGAGCATAGTCTATATCCTCTGCCGGGCGGTTCGGTAGTGCTGCTGAGACTATCTGGCGGTATCTGCCCCAATCGGTTTTTCTGAAGTCCGGCTTTTGTTGTACATTTAGGATTAGGTCGGACTCTAGCTCCACGATGACTGGGCAATGGTCAGAGGACAGCCTGTTAAGCGTGGTTGCCGCGACGAATCCGGTGATCCCTTTAGTGACTGCCACGTCGAGAACATCCGGACGTCCGCGGTGAGCTGGGTAGTAGGTGGGTTCATCAGGACCCCACACACACATATTATGTCTGTTGGCGACTCTCCGTAGTATGTTACCTGAAGGGTTGTTAACTCTGCTGTTCCAGTCTGTGTGTTTGGCGTTGAGATCACCTCCGATAAACAGCTTGCCTCTGATGTTTGCCAAGGTATTAAAATCAGCCTCTGCTGTTTCCCTTCTAGGAGGCCGATAGGCAGAAACTACGGTCAGTGGTCCTCTTGTCGTGGCCACTTCAATGCCGACAGCTTCAATATACTGCAGGGGCGGAATGTAGATCTCGTGATGTGGAATGCTTCTCTTGACATAGATAGCCACGCCACCTTTTGCAGTTGGACGATCATATCTATAACAGCAGTAGTTGGCTACTGAGGCTTTCAGTCCAGGTTTTAGGTGGGTTTCGGTGACAAGACATAGATCTACGTCTTGTTCCCTAATGAACTGCCGGAATTCCAAGATCTGTCCATGAATGCCATTGGCATTCCATATACAGAAAGAGAGGCTATTGAATTGGGGTCGTCTATCCATAATGAAGATTACAACTGCAATTGGTGTAGCTAGAGCTGTCTTCACTGCGGCGCAGATGTCCGTGGTCATCTGGTCTAGCCGCTTGGTTAAAGTGACCAGCATATTTAGGACAGTCTCCAATATTTTACTCAGTCCTTCAGATTCCGCCGGAACTGGAGCAGCTGGGGGTGGCCAATGTAGTGGTTGGTTGTTTAAACAGGTCTTCTGTGCAGGAGCTCTGCGGGTTTTGATGTTCTTTCTGGTCGACCAGATTGGAGTCAGAAGTTGCAGCAGTGGCCGACTGTGGACCCGCAACTTCCGAAAAGAGGCGACCGTCAGTCTCACTCGATTTTCTGTGTTTCTGGTACTTTTCGATGCTTCCTAGTCATCCTAGTGGGCTTCGTCTGTTCTTTGCCAGTCGGTGGAGAGGAATTATTTGTTAGTTGATGTTGGATAGCGGAGACGCCCTGTAAATTTTCTGCCGGTGGCTGTAGATCCTTCTTGCGATGTTGTTTGGCTGTATCACTATTGACTGGTAGGCCTCTCTGGCGATCTCGTGCCTTCTTGTATACAGGACAGCCTCTGTAGGACGCAACATGCCCGCCCCCACAGTTCAAGCACTTAGCCGCGTCGTGTCCTTTTCTCAATGTGCACTGTTTTGTATCATGTGGGCCGGCACACTTTACACAAGCGGGAGGCATTTTACAGTGCTTGGCCACATGACCAAAACGCTGACAATTAAAACACTGAGCAGGTCCAGCTGCAGCTCTCAGTTTTTTCCGTTTGAATCTTGAGGTGGCATATGCTCTCCACCTTAAAGATGGGCCTATTCTCAGGGATGTCAGGAAGAACGACAAGGAAGAGAGGCAATGACCTCATTGCTTCCTGGGCGGCGCAGCTGAACCACTGTCTGTACATTGAAGCCCATATCTTTTAGCTCGAGTTTGATGTCGTCAGTGGCCATAGTCCGGGGAATCCCACGGAGTACAACCTTCAGAAGTGGCAACTGCTCCAATCGGAAATGTATAGTAAGGAATGTTGCTAGCTTGCAACATCTCGGTGGCTGCTGTGAAGTCTTCAACGGTTGTGAGTGTGAATTTTATTTTGTCCCCTCCAGCCGATTTGGCTGAGAAAGGGGTTTTTCACGACGTCACCCACTTTGTCGTGCAGAGTTTTATAATTCTCTTCAAACTGCACAACAATTGGCGGTATATGCGCACTTCTGGTAATCTTTGATGAATCGTCCTGAATTGGTTCGAACGGATTGGTTGTTTCCATCCTTTCTGGGTCAAGCGTTGGAGGTGGCCTCGCTGTACGGCGAGGGAAGACAAAGCCCTCGTCACCTGGTTCCACACTTTTCTGGTAAGTGTGGTTATCCTCATTGCTCTTGGGACGCTGGGAACGACGCCCACTTACTCCATTCCGCCCGGAGACCGAGGCTGCAGTATTGGTCGGTGGCTTCCATGGTCTTCTTATTTGTGCCTTAGCTTTCTTTTGTTTCTTGGCTGTACCTAGTTTCGACACTGCTAGACTGACTCCACTAGATTTGCTCACCTCATTGTTTCTGTAGTTGACGGCACGTGGCTGTTTATTGTATGTCCTCTCTGGTGGAGAAGTGGGACGCTTTCTCGGTGTTAATTCTTTACTCACCGAGTACACATCACCGTGTATACGCTGAATGTTAAACACAGCGGCTGGTGCAGCGTCTTCATCCATTGCCATATCCTTATCCGTCGTCTCATTTGTCACAACGACCGCCGGCATTGAGACGCTCGACGCGCGCGGCGCGGATGTGTAAGGCAGCCTTTCCTCGTCACCCATCTGTGCGGCTCCTCTGGTCACGTACTGATGGGTGGCCGAGCTTAGTACTATCGAGTTATTCAACTTCGACACGACACGTAATTTCTTGACACTTTCGAAAAACAATAACTATCTATAACAATCACACATACAGTCAAAATGCACACACGTAATAATCACCAATTGTCACATTACACTCATTCGAATAATGTGTATAACAACCAAAAAACACCATTCGATCATCCATTCGATCTGCCAATGAATAAACACAATCTACATCCAATAATCCGGGCGTTAAGTATTTATTTGCAGAAGACACTAACCTGACTGTGAGAAAAAACACCAAACAGTAATCTAGAATTTAATGTGATTGAAGTACAGGGTGCGGCAAAAAGATCTGACGATTTTAAAGTACAAACAACATGAAAAATAAAGTGATACAAAATATGTTATTGCTTATTACAGAAGGGTATTCATGAAAATTAATGACAATAACATCAGAATAACCAATTTCATCCGTTTAAGATGTGAAGATAACGTCCCTTTAAATGACGTCCGTCTTTGAACAAGCATTCTTCCAGCCTTGCACTGAAGCTGTTGAACACCTGCTCTAACATTGCACAAGGCAGGCTGGTGATTTCTTGGCGAATGGCTTCTTTCAGTTCGTCCAGTGTGCGGGGTTTGTTTGTGTAAACTCTTGCTTTAAGGAGCCCCCACAAGAAAAAAATCTCAAACGCTAAGGTCTGGAGAGCGAGCTGGCCATTCAATGTCCCCAAAACGCGAGATCACTCGACCACGAAACATGCTTCTCAAAACGTCCATAACCTCACTGGCTGTATGGGCAGTTGCCCCATCCGGCTGGAACCATATCCTACTGCGCACTAAACGAATTCTCTTAAGTTCAGGGATCATGAAGTTTTTTAGCATCAACAAATAACGTTCCGAATTGACCGTAACGGTTCGACCACGCTCTTCGAAGAAGTATGGCCCAATGACAGACCTTTTCGTTACACCACACTACACGGTAACCTTAGGACTATGCAGAGGACGTTCATGCAGTTGTACCGGATTTGTAGCCGACCAATAACCAAAGATCTGTTTGTTCACATAACCATCCAGATGGAAATGTGCCTCGTCGCTCATCATTAAAATTTTTTCATCCGTCAGTATTGCAATCATCTCTTCTGTAAATGCTTTACGCTTTGCATAGTCATTAGGCTTTAACTGCTGGACAATAGCCATTTTTTACGGGTGGAAGTGCAGATCGAAACGCAAAATTCGTCTTACCGAGCGGTCAGACATGTGCAAAGCAGCAGCTTGTTTACGGGCCGACCGCCGAGGACTGGCTTCCACAGCTTCTCTTACTCGATCGATATTCTCTGGCGTCCTAGATGACCGTGGTCGACCTGTTGACTTCTTTTTTAACGTTGAACCGGTAGCTCTGAAGGTGCTCACCCATAGCATAATGGTGTTCCGAGTTGGGACTCTTCCTTTTGGACCCACGTTAAATCGTCTACGGAACTGCCGCTGAACAGCAACGCAGGAATCGCCACTTTTAAAAAACGACTCGACAACAAACGCACGGTGCTCAACCGACCATTGTTCCATGGCTACTACAAATGTTCACGTGTGGGCTCTGGATTGCGCCTATCCCCAACACCCCCCACCATCTACTCACTCGACAATAGGGCGGCGAAAACCGTCAGATCATTTTGCCGCACCCTGTATTTAGTGAAGTAGCAAATTGGTTTCAGGCAAAATCATTAAAATTAAATTAAAAAATATATATATATATCAGGTTTAAAACAAAAACTTATTCTCAGTCGGATTTACATATAAACTATTAAAAATAACACAATCTTAGAAACAATATAAAATTCCTTAACATTAAAATATATGAGAAACTATGTTGGCACGAACAAATCACTTTACTATTGAAGAAGTAGTGCCACCTTTGCAATTAGAACACTTTATCTAAAAGCAGGTCTAGAATTAATAAAACAGGTGTACTCCTCACATTTTCATTCAATGATAACATATGGCATAATTTTTTGGGGAAACTCTTCACAAAGCAAAAAAGTTTTCATGGCACAGAAAAGAGCTATTAGGATGCTGTGTAGGGTTAAACCAAGAACTTTTTGCATATAACTGTTTTTTAAAAAAAAACTTAATATTCTTACAATGACTTCTCAGTATATCTATTCTCTCATGTGCTTTGTCATAGAACATTTTAACCTGTATACATCTAATTCACAGGTACACAATTTTTACACAAGAGAGAGAAATAAACTGTACAAAACACAAAACATCACTGTTATTAGTACAAAAAGGAGTTAATTATTCTGGGATAGGGCTACATCTCTTTAATAAACTTCCCAAGAGTACAATTCCTTTTACTCCATTCAAGAATTTGAACAAAATAATTAATTATTTTCAATATGACATTTTTCAAAACTCCGTTGTAAAAATTAATGTTTATTTTTATTCGGTTTATTTGTCTTTGTAACATATAACTGTTTTCACTACGATTATGACTCATATTGTACGTTTGTGTGTTAACCATGACATGTTTCACATCCCAGAGGTCCTTCCTCAGCAGAGAACCATGGAACAAGATAAATAAATAAATTATTTTAAAAACACAAAAAAACGACTGAATGAGTATATCCAAAAATTTTGTATTTCAGCAATTGATTTCATTAGTTAAAACATAATAATATATATAGAATTTTATGAATGAGGTGGTAAGTATATCATCAAAATAGTTTTCCAAAATTTTAAAAATATCCACGCATAATTTTTTTGTGTCTGAGTCATATATATCCAAAGAAAGACAATTTCGCGAAATGAATAATGAACTTGATTTAATAATCACTTGTTTATAATCATTTGAAATTTAGCTATCATTTCTTTAATTAATTGAATCCCAATCCTCAGCTAGTAGGAATATCTTCTTTTTCCTTCAGAAAAAGAATTTCGGTATTATCTGACAAACACTTCCTTGGAAGGATAATTAATTGCTTAGTACTTCTCAGTATCACTTTTTCTACATATGAATGTCAGGTGCAAAGTATAAGGTATGGACTAAATTTGCTGAAATGTTTTTACTAAGAGAATATTAAATTTATACAGTACTAAAAAACAATTAATCGTAAAATATTTTTTGGTTAATAGCTGAATTATTTGAACAACTATTAATACACATAATATTTATGCTAATGGCTTTATGTCTTTCATCGTCGTGATCGTTAGGTCCGGGAAGGAATTCGGGTATGGCCTTTTGTCTGAAGTGATTCCGGGAAACCATGTAAAACCGAAATTTGGATAAGGGAAGGGGGATTATAAACCGCGTTTTCCCGAAAGCGAATCCAGATCGTTACCCCTACCAACACACGTACTGAATTTACAACAACGCAGTTAGGTAACTTTCACCTACTATGTTCTTTATCCTCGTTGTTGGTGGTAATTGTAGCAAATTTTCGTAATTTTTTCATAGAATTCTAAATAAGTAAATAGTAAATCGCTTTGCATACTAGAACATCCTTAATTCAACCGGCAGTTAGAATATTTCCTATCCCAAGGTAGTTTGTGTGGTTTAAACATTCAGCATCCGATATTTACGGACAGGTACGGAGGAAGGTGTTAGAATAGTGTCAGATGTTGATGAAATGTTTCATAACCCAAATGAAATTTCATTAAAACAATTATAAAGTTAGTGGACAGCTGATTTTTTTTTTTTTTTAAATACAAATAAATTGGGTTTGACAGAAAGCTTTAGGTTTTAAATATTGGATTGATATACCGATAATTTGTGACCACTGTATTAGTAAACAAACTATTTTCCTACAAATATTAGCGTCATTGAAACCTCCATAAGAATCCAGCATCGCTAACGTTAACTATCATTCGCCACTGAGAAATAGCTAGCATATTTAATAGATATTTTCTGTCAAATTCGACATTGAATATCTTAAATGTTCCTACTCTTCATATATAAAAGTATTGAAATTTTAACTGCCTAATTAAGCCCCTTAAATCTTTCTTGACTTAACGGAGATTTATTGACAGATAATTTATAATTTTAAATATTATTCTTTATTCCACACAAAATTAATCGGAAAAGGTTTTTACAGTACGGTTTTTGTTACTTAATACCGTAACCTTTCTCATATTACTCTCTTCTTAGTTCCATCCCTCACACATGAAATATTTTGATGAAACCTAACATTACGGCAACTGGAATTTCTCCAATCACTAATAAAATTATTTAAACAAACATCTTTTAAAAAAATTGGTATGGATTGAGAAATTATAATGCCTTTGGACGTACCCAAATACCGTATCTGATTTGAATCCTACTGAAATACTAGGTAACCTACATTGCAAAATCGTAAAACACACATTCGCATGTAGGCAGATAGTCAAGAAAAATGAAAATAATAGAGAAATTTGGCATTAAACTTTCAAAAAGAATATACTGGAAAATACTGTTTTAGGATTAAGAAAATAAAGGGTCTATTTACTATCTTCAAAGGCCAAATAAGTTTCAGTAAACAGAAAAAACTAAATTAATTCTTTGTTTACAACAATAACACATAACTTGAACCACAATTCAAGAGGTTTCTTTGTGATAATTATAAAGAACTACCGTTCCTGCCTTAATTCATGGGTCGAGGGAAAATAAATTGCTACACCCCAACTTTTCTGTGATAACAAAGAAAGAATGAAATCTCAACGTCATGAAATAAGAAACGGGAAAAGCACCATCGAAAATTCACGATGAAAGAGAGTTTTGGCACTAGTGTACTTGATTTGGTGTCTTTGGACATCGATTTATACTTCTCTGTTTAAAGGCTCAATCAGTGAGCTTTTTTTTTTTTCTTATTCATAAAATAAAATTCTTTGAATTTATGTCAGAGAGACCTGGTGTTTGAAAAAAAATTTCTGAATGATACGTCGTAATAAACGATAAAATCCCCAAGAGATTTGTTTCAGCGAGGAGTGACGACATCACTGGCAGAGAAGAAAAAGCAGCTGAAATATTGAAGTGAATATTTCTGCCTTCTGCTACGAATCTCAATGGCGCGGGATAAAAACTTTTGCTGTCTTTATGGAGCTGCTGTTATTCTTCGTCATATCATAATAAAACTGAGACCAGTTTTTAATTCTATAACCTCAGTCTATTCAATTTAACAGATCATCCCCCTGCTATCCTGCGAGACGAAAATCAGAAATAAAAACACTTCAGAAGTAATGCTATCGGAAATAAGTGAATGCTGTTATGTTAAGAAACGTCCACTGTTACCTATTCCAGCCGCGACTGATTAGTTTGACATTAATGAACTAGTTCTCTGTACGTAAGGTTGTTGTACCGAGGTTTCACTGCGGCACTATTAGAACCCCTTTTACTTATCCCATTCACTTGTATCACAGGAGAAAGGAGAAGGAAAATTTGTAACATTCATTATTTTTTTGTATCCACTACATAGTGGAAGAGTGCCCTTTTTACAAGAGGAGCTCGCCAATTATAAACTGAGATTTGATTCATACAGTGTGTTATAAAAGCCCGTGGTCAGAGGTGTATTGTGTGTAAACCAGTACCATGCGCTTATTCGACGCTATCGAGAAAATCGACATTGAAACATTCCGTTGCGTTCAAAAACTTTTGCGTGACGGAGATTTAATAGAGCGCATAGCTCAGCGAGCAAGCTCTATTCCTCTTAATTCCGTCGTCGCCGTATCGCATCTCACTGCTGCCAAGTTTTTTTTTATTTTTTTTATTTATTCAAATATGTATACGGACAATTCTCGTCAATCAATTTCAACAACTATGCATATAACAAGTTTGTAAAAGCTGCCTGTTGTGAAAAGCCGACGCTTTGAAACTTCATTATGTTGTACGCAAACAACATTATTTTTCAAAAAAGGAAATATTTTTTGCAGCTGGTATGTTCATTCTCGCACCAGGGGACGGGAGGGTCGAAACGAAACGCTGTCAGTTTTTCCACAGCAAAAGTAATTTATTAGCATAATGAAACTGATAGCCGGGAATTATCTGTAACCATATCTGAATAAATAAATAAATATAAAAAGTTGCAGGCAACGAGATTCGATCCAGCCACGACGGGCTTATGAGGCTTGTTCTCCGCACCAGGCACCCTCAGAAACGTACCTAACTTAGAAAGTATTTAAACCCAACAGAATATTTCAACGCCATTTTTTTCTCGACAGCGGCGAAGAAGCTCATGTTGCTGCTTTTCACATTATGTTTCTGGCCGCGAGCTTTTATTCCACACAGTATATAGTGAATTTGAATTTTACAATTGACGTCCTCCCGTTCTTAGTGCACTTTAGTAATTTCCTTAATGTACCAGTAATCATTATATCTGTAGTATAGAGACTGTATCAATCTCATACTCCTCCAATTATTCCTGAAATTATGATTATTATTGAAATTATTAATATTCTACTTTTTCTTTAATTAATTATAAATGTTTATGTAATACTGTATTAATGTATATAGATTGATTTGTGTAAGAATGAGTTCAACAAGCCGTAGTTTTGCATATTCTTTGGGGTAGCGATATCTAGCATCGTAAGAATCTTTTGTGACCAACAGCTGAGAGGATACAGTATACAGTTGGCGCCGGGTCTGTCAATAATATACGGTGCGTGTTTGGGCTCCACAGTGAGGGAGCTGTAATAAGAACATTTAATGTATTAGTAGCTTGTTAAAATGTAGCACGAGTTGTCACATTACAGTTTCAAGGCCCACCTATTTTTTATTATTTAGTTAACTAACATAATTGAGGACGTGGGCTGTAAGGGGTATGCAGAAATGAAGAGGTTAGCACAGGATAGAGGATTGCATCAAACCAGTCGAAAGACTGAGGACAGAAAAGAAACCTAACATTTCTTATCGTTTAAAGATGTATGAATGCGATATCAATATTAGCGGATTGATGTACGCTTATACTGATTGGGATCGCGAGAGAGTGGAGTCTTTTGCCGTACCGTGCCGCGAAATGTATGCGTGTGTAGCGGGAAATGATTTTGTGTAGTAATAAAGTATTGTATGGCGCAATGTGTGGACTCGTAAATGCGCAACTGTAAGCCAATATCAGTCATCCGCGTCGCGTCGGTGAAATAGAAACAGTGAGTGATGTGAAGAGGAAATTACCATCACGTGTGAGGAACTGCTGGTCGTGACTGTGTAGAGCTGTTACAAAACTGATTAATTCGCAGAACTGAAGTAAACGTAGCTATTAATGTGTACATTTCTCACTTGGTTAAAGAATCTGCAGTCTTTGGATATTTCTAAGTATTTGTGATGTGCTGGATGTTACTGTGTTTTGTGTTTTTTGGCTTACTAACGGGTGTGAATAAAAACTTTTTCTATAATCACTAGACTGAGGCTAGCGTGTTCTTTTATACTTAGAAGTTCCGATTGCTCAGAGGCAGCAGTAATAAGATTAGATAACTTTAAAGGTGTGGTCATTAGATTTCAACATTACTTCATTTCAAGAACTGTTTAAGTAAGTTAAAGTTTAAATCATATTCTGACAGGTTGTTTAAATGTCGATTTCAAGTAACTGTGCTAAGAAAATCAAATGACATTTCTTTCGGAACGGTGATTATCATTTCAAAAATCAACAAAAATGGCTATAATTTTGGTCGGTTATAAGTTACTAAATACATTTAATTAAAACAAAATTGAGGTGCAGCTAGCATGTGTTCGAGATGAGGTTAGGCCTTTTTCGTTCACAACACGCTGTTATGGTAATTAGTGTGGAACTGCTATTAATCTACGTGTGTCGTCGAAATCTGTCTAGTGATTATCGGCAGCTGATTGTTCGACACTAATTAGCTGAAAGCTTACAAGAAAAGCTTGTGACATTCACTATTGTTTGTTTCGATCACATAATCCAAGAGTGTCCTTTAAAGGGATACTCCGACTAATTCAGTAATTTTCTGAATCTCAATGATACTGTAACTAATCATAGTATAGATATACTATTGTTATAATCATTAGTGTTTGTCCTTTTGTGACTACTGTTAGCTACATTGCGTGCTAAATTGTGATTTGTATTAATTTCATTCTCTTAATAATAATGATATTAGAACCAAGAGATATCCTTCACATCTATCGTAGACACAACACATTTACATCGCTCGTACACTGCTGGCTTTATTTACCTCCGGATGTTCTGCTGTATTGGCGACAAGAGTCCCGCCGTCAGCTAAGCTTGCTGACCTGGTCGTGTCATGAATATCAGCCCGACAGTAGCAGCACAACCGGCTGATCGGGCGAGGGACACACAACACCTGCTAGCCACAGCTGTCCCTTTTCAGGCGACTTGCCCGCGCGACACCCAAGCCAACGGACAGCGCAATGGGCATTGGGAGTCACTCATATCAGCACCAATCACCGATACCATGTCATAGCTATGAATACAGCGTGTTACTCCTTGTTAAGTAATTCACTGAAAAATTTACGCTTTATCAAAATCGTTGCTGATAATGTGTAAGAATTTAATGTAACTCGGTCTAAAGTAACAAAGATTAAGTGTAATAACGAAACATGCTTTAATATCGTTATTTTTACAAGTTTTTGCTTCCTGGAGGCGAATACATGGTTCGTTTAGTTACATCTACGATTCTTACAGTTCGTTTTAAACCGAAATTCCTTTAGTATAGTTACATAAAACTCCAAGATGTAATTTTATTGCGTTCCAGTGAAATGTGAAATCATCCTAATACCATTTATGAACAGATTTGTTTACTTAAATACAATTGTTATAAAATAATGCTCATAGCACTGATTTTAAAAAGTTTCACAATTTTCGATTGTATTTTACATCACGATACAGTTGGAGCTACTTACGTGCGTCTCAAACAATAACATCAGTAGTATTGTTCCAGTGACAGCAAAGCAAAAAAAATTTAACATCATACGTTATGCTCCGTAATATTAGTTTTAACCCAGGTACAAGTTGCGTACACTACGATACAGATACCTACGAAAAAAATTAACCAAACTGTTTACATCGAATGAATACAAATAAATGTAAAGCAACTAATAATTAATATGTTAATTTAAACGCAACACATACTTTTTCAGTATTTGGAAATTCATTTCTTCGCAGATTCTTAACTATATAGAAATGCAATTAAATAACGCGCATAACCTTGAGTTTATAGTAACATCTCTGGTCAGTATAGCCCTGATGTCGGCGTTACGGACACAATGACACAGTGACCGAGCTTGGCTTCTATTAGTACTTACTATCCACTCTTGGTTGCCCAGTGCTTTGACTGCGGACTTCCAGCTCGTTTTGATCTTCACGTTTCTCCCCCTCTCACGTATAATTATCGATCACATGTGAGTTGCAGGCGCAATTCTTTACACACCTCATTCGGTATTTATTTCAAATTAAGTTTCAGTGCTTGTTTTTCTCTTAATCTCAAAATGAAAATAACCATTTCATTTTTATAAGAACGAAGTCTTTCTCGGCGTTGAGAATGTATGAAATGCTCTCGGGTGAGAATGCGTTGTCACACGATATTTCGGCAACTAAATTCATTGTTG
Organism: Vandiemenella viatica; assembly: GCA_031002005.1. Lineage (NCBI taxonomy): Eukaryota > Metazoa > Arthropoda > Insecta > Orthoptera > Morabidae > Vandiemenella > Vandiemenella viatica. Next base: position 235,066,379 of record CM061919.1, on the reverse strand, counting down.
CCATCTTCTGGTGAATACAATGAATTTAGTTGCCGAAATATCGTGTGACAACGCATTCTTGACTCGGCTAGTCACCCGAGAGCATTTCATAAATTTCATTTTTGTTATTATAATGTTGCTTCAAAGGTGGGTTTATAGTTTTGCCCTTTAAAATGAGACTTATCCAATCTTTCTAAGACTTTATTAATCTAGTAATGTGGGACCTGCACTACAAATATATAAGTGTAAGGTGCCGGTAATCAAGCTATATAATCCGCCTGGATGAGAGGACGAACAGTGAAAGATTTGATCGAAATCGGTGATAAGGTATGGATTTTTATGCGAAACGAAGAAGTATTCAGATTTTTATATATATATACAGATGCAAAGGGAAGACTGTGAAGTAAACCGTATACGTAGTGTTAGAGTAGAACCTGGCAATCAATGAAACTAAGTTAACGAGCATGGTAAACACACACAACAACAATAAGTATAAAAACTGATTACAAAAAGTGGAGATAAACGCGAGCGTTAATATAATAATATCCCACAGAAAGACATGCCGTTAATATCAAGAGTTAAGAAACATTTGACCAAATACAATGTTTCAAGAAACCTTAATAATAAAAAAATACGACATTACGGCAAAACTAAGCGACTACTAACAAAGGCGGCTGCCGAAATTCAAGAGAACTTAAAATCTTACTGCGTTGTTCACAACGTCACTTCGTCGTTTCCATTGTCATTCGATATAAATGTTATTTATTGTGCAACAATTAAAATACAGTAAAAGTATCATCTGTACAGTGTAAAGGGCATTTTGTAATAATATATTTATGGTAAATGGAATAAAGAATTAAGGCGCGCCGAGGCGAGCGATCGCTGTCGATCGGCCGAGCTAGCTGGTCATTGACCGGGCGTCAGCAATTCTGTGACATACTTGGCGTCGGCGGGACGTTGCCCGAGCCGAATGTTCTGGAAAAATCGCGAGTGACG
>CM061919.1:234994579-235064404 GCA_031002005.1 Vandiemenella viatica | reverse complement strand
CCGGTTCCAACGCGACATAGTTGCTTTTTATAATATGCTAGAATGGTTAGTGCACATCTGGTAGCCGAGGCCTTAGTGTGGATGAATCAAAGCTTTGAGCAGAGCGGCTGACTGGTGTGACACAGGGAGAGAGTGGCCTTTACAAGCGGCAGGCAACAGAATTGCCCCGCCTTGCTTTGTAGATTCACAGCGCGTGCTGTCATCCCAGGATAAAAGACAGGCCAAATGAATCGTTAATCCGTTCCTCCCTCAGCTGTGTCACCAGATCGTCTTGCTCTTGGTGGCATTCTCAACTGTCTCTTTCTGACTGCGTTTATACTGGTTTCTCATTACGTAATTTAATGGTAGCGAAACAAGGACTTTAGGAATACCGGAAAGAAAGAAACTTGAAGCATTTGAAAACTGGTGCTACAGAAGAATGCTGAAAATTAAGTGGACTGACAAAGTAAGAAATGAACGAGTTTTGGAAATGATGGGTGAGGAAAGAAGTTTGTGGAAGAATCTTGCTGAAAGAAAAGACAGGCTGGTAGGTCATAGTTTGAGACATGCCTAATTGTTTAATTTGCTGATGGAGGGAACAGTCGAAGATAAGAACTTTGAAAAAAAGTAAAAAATTAATTCACTGCCACTAGTGTCTACTGCGACGCAACTCATAAATCAATTTGCACTGTCTCCAGGTACTGAAAAAAACATCGCTATTGATAAATAGTTATTTCTACATCAAGCTACATATCTGTTTCAATATTTTACAAACCGAAAATGATACAGAAGAAACATTTACGTGCATAGGTTTTTTTTAGTTTGGTTTAATTGCGTTTAGGTCAGAAGATCAATCGACTTTCTTTCGATATTTGTCAACAGTAAAAGAAACATACCTCCGTATTTATTTGTTATCGATGCTTCATATTTTACTTTTGTAGAGAACAGTTGAAATATCGTCATAAAGAACCTTCCTTGGTGCTTTGATTTCAGTTTTTTTTACTAGTGGCTTTACGCTTCGTCGACGTTAAGGCCATTAGGGTGGGATGGGAGTGAGGACAAGGAACGGGAAGGAATTCGGCCATGGCCTATTGAAGGAAGCATCCAGGCATTCACCTGGAGTGATTTGGGGAAAGCATGGAAAACCCATATCTTGATGCCCGGACGGGGATTCGAACCGCCTTCCTCCCTAATGCGAGGGCAGAGTGCTAACCGCACACCCACTACGCTTGGTTTTGATTTCAGGACATTGTAAAGACTGATGTTCTAGAAAAAGTAATCAATTTTTATCAGGAAGTTGGTGTTACAGCCACTTTCTAAGAATAAAAATGTGTTGGTTTGAGCTTCACACATAACATTGTAGATTAATTTCCACTATTGAGTGAGCTCCAATTAGTTTAACACATGTCTTTTGTATGCTGAAAATCGTGCAGTCGATGTTTCACTTGATTGAAATATTGAAAAGATTCCTGTTCCCGGTGGAAACTACTATATTCGATAATTATAGTTATATATTTGATGTAACAGTATGGCTCAGTCCTCTGAGGTGTCGCACGAGCCTAGGCGACCACACACCGGCAGTCCTGATTGCGGTTTTTATGTGGTTTACACAATCATCTAGGTGAATGCTGGGACGGTCTCCAACCTCAGTCTCATAAACTAATCATTTCACAAACAAAAAATACACTTATCATACTTAACATGTAAAGTGACACGTTTCGCAGACATTTGTCAACACTAGACTTTCTTCCTGTATATTACGTACGCCGGGACTAACAGACCCGGTTATGCTTCAGGCAGGAACTCAGTTGTTTCTCCACAGTGACCACGAGGTCCTTGGTGGCCGAATCGGAAAATAAATATTTTTAGTATATAGGGGCCTAATCAATTAAATAGTGACCTCCCGCAGTCGAAATCCTTAACACCAATACCCTAATAATCTTTGAAACATTGAATAATGGAATCACTGAGGAAACCAGCAGGTCGTAGCAGAAAAAGAAACAACAACACACACATACACACAATTGGTAGTCATTTGTGATTGCCGACAGAAGTATAAATTTAAGTGTATGAATAACATTCGCGCAACACGTGATTCTTATAGGTACAGATATACTAAATAGCAATAATTCCGTGTGAACGTATTGACCTGGTGGCAGGGTTTCTACTGGCTGCGCTTTCCGTCCCTGTCTTAGCCTCTTTAACCTAACCTGATACTGCTACCAGGTACAGTGGACCTATAATTTAACGTGGATTCCGAACAACGGAAGTATTCTGGCGTAGGCCTACTTCACATTACACAGCAAGCTATGCTACACTCCTGGAAATTGAAATAAGAACACCATGAATTCATTGTCCCAGGAATGGGAAACTTTATATACACATTCCTGGGTTCAGATACAACACATGATCACACAGACAGAACCATCGGCACATAGACAAAGGCAACAGAGCATGCACAATGTCGGCACTAGTACCGTGTATATCCTATTTCGCAGCAATGCAGGCTGCAATTCTTCCATGGAGACGATCGTAGAGGTGCTGGATGTAGTCCTGTGGAACGGCATGCCAAGCCATTTCCACCTGGCGCCTCAGCTGGACCAGCGTTCGTGCTGGACGTGCAGACTGCGTGAGACGACGTTTCATCCAGTCCCAAACATGCTCAATGGGGGACAGATCCGGAGATCTCGCTGGCCAGGGTAGTTGACTTACACCTTCTAGAGCACGTTGGGTGGCACGGGATACATGTGGACGGAATTGTCCTGTTGGAACAGCATGTTCCATTGCCGGTCTAGGAATGGTAGAACGATGGGTTCGATGACGGTTTGAATGTACCTTGCACTGTTCAGTGTCCCCTCGACGATCACCAGAGGTGTACGGCCAGTGTAGGAGATCGCTCCCCACACCATGCTGCCGGGTGTTGGCCCTGTGTGCCTCGGTCGTATGCAGTCCTGATTGTGGCGCTCAGTTGCACGGCGCCAAACACGCATACGACCATCATTGGCACCAAGGCAGAAGCGACTCTCATCACTGAAGACGACACGTCTCCATTCGTCCCTCCATACACGCCTGTCGCGACACCACTGGAGGCGGGCTGCACGATGTTGGGGCATGAGCGGAAGGCGACCTAACGGTGCGCGGGACCGTAGCCCAGCTTCATGGAGACGGTTGCGAATGGTCCTCTTTGATACCCCAGGACCAACAATGTCCCTAATTTGCCGGGAAGTGGCGGTGCGGTCCCCTACGGCACTGCGTAGGATGCGACGGTCTTGGCGTGCGTCCGTGCGTCGCTGCTGTCCGGACCCAGGTCGACGGGCACGTGCACCTTCCGCCGACCACTGGCGACAACATCGATGTACTGTGGAGACCTCGCGCCCCACATGTTGAGCATTTCGGCGGTACGTCCACCCGGTCTCCCGCATGCCCACTATACGCCCTCGCTCAAAGTCCGTCAACTGCACATACGGTTCACGTACACGCTGTCGCGGCATGCTACCAGTGTTAAAGACTGAGATGGAGCTCCGTATGCCACGGCAAACTGGCTGACACTGACTGCGGCGGTGCACAACCGCTGCGCAGCTAGCGTCCTTCGACGGCCAACACTGCTGTTCCTGGTGTGTCCGCCGTGCCGTGTGTTTGATCATTGCTTGTACAGCCCTCTCGTAGTGTCCGGAGCAAGTATGGTGGGTCTTACACATCGGCGTCAATGTGTTCTTATTTCAATTTCCAGGAGTGTAGATGTGAAGGTCGGTTTAATGGTCTATGAAAATACCCGCCGAAACAGAGATTCGAGCCGGGGACCTTTCTTTCGACAGTCAGACACCTAAACCACTGAGCCACCAGACCGCAGCAGATATACTAATAACATTAGCATGTCGGTAGTGCGAACTCATATGAGTTTACCCATTCAAAATTCGCCCAACGCGCATAAAGAAGTTTTCACTTCAAAAACTAAAAATCTATCATATAAGCAAACACAGCTCGTAAAACAAAACCTACTCAGCCTGGGATTTGAACCTGTGACTCGAAAAGAGAACTAAGCGCCCTAACCATTGAGCTACCATACCGCCTTGTTTTGAAGTAAATGTGTGCTAATTACTACCAAAACCGGATAAAACTCAAAGATTTACCCCCGGCCAAACATCACGTAATGAGACTATCGAAGTTTAATAGAGAGAGAAGAAAGAATAAGAAGAAGAAGAGAGAGTGATTCTACCCAAGTATTTCGAAAAACAATACAGAACTCACCAAATACACAAAACTGACGAAGAAAAGGAGTCAGAAGAAAAAATCAGAGAGACTGTTGCCATATTTCTGGCGTAAGATGCTTGAGAATTCAATGGTTTGCCCACAAAAAATGAATTAAGAAACGTAATAACTGAGAAATAACAAAGACCCACGAGCAGACAATAAAAGGGATTAGTATTACCAACACAAATACAGAAATAGTACCAAAGATATAAATCTATTCCCCTGAAGACTGAAAAAAGAGTAACACAAATCCCAAAAATGGGTGAAAACTCATCCATATACGCCAGCAACATATCAGTCAGTCTGTTCAATTCAATAACGAAACTGCTGGAAAGATCAGTACAATATTAAACTACTAAATCTGTTCGTAATTAACAACTGTGAGTTGATTGAGTAAAAGCTATAATTCACAGTTATTCAATAAACTAACAATGTAACTGCAAGAACACTTAATGCAATTTAAATAGAAACGTAACGATCTGCAAGAAAACAAAATTTAAATTACTTGACAGTATTGTAGGTGCAGTACATCAAGTATTGTCAATAATATTGAAGGTATCGAAAATAATCGTGGTAACGAAAATCGAAGAAAAAATTAGCAATGGGCTATTTTAATTCGGAATAAAATAACTGACATGTTACAAATTTTGACGGGCATAATATATTCTACCGAAAATTCGACTGGATGCAAGTTAGAATCCCTGTCCATCCACATTTCGGTTTTCCATTTTTCCCGAAATAACCTGATGTGAATGTTAGGATGGTTAATTTAAAATACGAGGGTAGACTTTAAAGTAAGGTCTCCTATTTTTTTTCTCATAGAAAATGACATTTATTTACATTGATTTATACACCGTTGGAAAGGCCATGGCCTAAGCTATTTTTCAATGTAATCGCCATTTTTCTCGACGACCTTCCGCATCCGCACGATGAACTTCTGTACTCCGTCCTCGTACCACCCTGCGTCCGCGTCGCGCAGCCAGTTGGTGACCTCTTCTTGAACCTCCGCGTCCGACTCGAATTTCTTCCCTCCGAGGTGTTTTTTCAGGACGGGGAACAGATGATAGTCGCTGGGGGCGACGTCCGGACTGTAGGGAGGGTGTTCCACGATTTTCCATCCAAACTTCTTGATCAGCTCGGTCGTCCGATTCGCTGTATGCGGGCGCGCGTTGTCGTAGCATGGCATAATTTCTACCCGTTCTTTGCCCCTAGTCCATTCCCATCTCTAACCATAAACAAAAAAAATCTTTTTCTTTGAAGCTATCACTAGAAAATGAACGTAAGACCACTAAGCATTTTAATTATGCTTATTAAATTAATCAAAAGAATTTGCCTGCTAATAAAATAAACTGGCACAACACTCTTGACAAAATGCGGAATAAGTAAACAATACGTAGCTGCCAGCAAGAGCTGTTCAGGTATAATATCGGCTAAACAGGAAGCTGTGGAAACGAAATCTCAATGCAGAGATACAAACCTTACAACCGTGTAGGGACTTTTGTTGACAAAAAGTAAATTTCTTTTTCCGTGTGTGGATGTGATGAGTTTATAATAACCGCCGTTCGTTCTGTTTTTTTGAAGAAGAGTTAATCAGATTAGATTTGAGGGAGAAATGTTTGCTCTCTAAATTAATTCCAAAATTAATTTCTACGGGGATATTTTTATTTCTTGATTACTATGCGTTTATATAAATGAATCCTTTGTCGGAACTGAAAGGAAAAACAAAATAACAGTTTTATAACTGCTGTATTAACTAATAAAACCTTGGTTGTACTGCTTAGTCACAAACCATTAATTGGTAATGGACTGTATGACATACAAGAAACTCTCAGAAGTTTTGTGAACTGAAAAAGATTGATTATTACGGCCGTTTGGCACATTTATTTTTCATACGCACATCTGCTGTCAGCAGTATGGCTCTCCTTATTATTACTATGTTTTATGATACGATGTAATATTATGATTTATGAGACATGTAAAACTTTTTTCTTCTGAACGCCTTGCCCGCGTCGGGTACAGGCGTTTTAACCCCCAAGGGGAATGTCTGGGAAGATGAACTGGTGGGAGGGCTTCATGTTTTCAAAGTATGTTAATATCTTCACTTCTTTAATCTCAACTTACTTTCCAGCTAATTTAATAGGTATATTTTTGGTTGGCTTCATCATGTCTGTTGAGTGTAATTTATTTTGACTCGGAATATGAGAACTGCCACGTTTTGAGGGGCATAATATATTTCACCCAAAATTAAGCTGGATGCAAGTGAATCCAGTTTACCATTTTCGCCGAAATTTCTCCATATGAATGTTGGGATAGTTAATTTAAAACGGTATGGCTGAACTCCTGCCCGCTACTTGCCCCCAATCCTTTCCCTTCCCACCCACCTCTAATGAGCTTCACAGTGACAATGCGTAAAACGATAAGTAAGGGGAAAAAAAAACTTTGAAGCTATCACTAGAAAATTAATGTTAAACAATTATTCGTTTTAACTGCGCTTATTAAATTAATCAAAAAAATTTGCTGTGTTCTAGGTTTTGTTCGATAATCTCTTCATATTTATTCGGGTTTGAGCGTTAGTATATTTTATAATTGAATCTTTACCTCTGATTTTAAGACAGGTCTCTATCCAAAGTCCTGTCAAATAGCTGTAAAACCCTATCCTCAAGCCGGGATGGTTTCTTCAAAGAAGCCATAACAAAATACCTTCCCTTTCATTGTTTTTCAAATGCTCTGCCGCCTCTAATGAGCTTGACGAGGCATAGGCCATCGAGGAGGGGAGGGAGAACATGACCACAATATAATTACCGTAATATCAAGTAGGCCCTACATTCCTGGAAGAGGTCAATATCGCTATATCACAACGATTATTGCAGTCGTAATGCGCGGAAGAGAAGTCTTTGCCGAAAAGAAGAGTGGAAATGCTGGCACTGTAACGAGAAATACTTCATTCTGCACGCTTCAAGTCGCTGCGCTGGTTGAGAATATTCCGCAAGCACTTCGGCAAATGAAACGTACGCTCGCAGTACCAAAGCGAGGGAGATTTGCTGCGATTATCACGTACCGTAACCGGTCCAACTGTAAACTAGAAAATATTAAAGGTTGGCAGCAGGGGGCGACCGTACCGCCATCTGTCCCGCGAGACGGACATTCGCAAAGTAAATTTGCGCGGGCACGCCGCGTGTGATGTACACCTCACTTACATGGCCTCACATTTCATTCCGCGTGCAGTTTCATTCCCAGCCGGCGGCCGTCAACGTGCTCTGCTTCCACTCGCAATTTCCGGAGACAAATTGTGCCCTCGTCGGCGCTCCCTAATACCTCGCTTACGACGTGGATCCCGCAGTGGCGCTAGCTGTTGCAGACCCCAATGCTCCGTCTCGTTCCACCTAACGGCACATCGTCTATGCGTCACTCAAACTCACACTCGTCCCTGTGCCAAAGACAAGTATAAAGTTTATTCAGACGAACTAAACGGCAAAAAGATATGTAGTGACCGGCGCTCGTTAAGTAATTTCGAAATACTAAATTATTCAATGATTCGACCTCACTACGAATAACCACCTTCACCATGGTTTACCCCGTAGCTGAGTACTGTGCACCAGTGAGGACACGTGGTGCTCATCCTAGAAAATCGGACGTTCATCTGAACGAGTGTTTGATATTCATAAATGGCACCCTTTGTATCCCTTCTTCTTTATGCGGGTTTCAGTTTCATAGTTTACTACTTTGCCTCTGATTTTAAAACAGGTCTCTAAGTACATCGGTGTTGAACCTGACTAGGCGTTGGGCCATAATGATGGAAAAAACCTAAATACATATTTTTTTTATGGTCTTACGCCTCGTCGACGTCATGGTGACCATGCAAGGTATCCTTTTTTAAGTCGATAATAAAAGAAATTCTGGTTGACCTTACCAATCCTTCAGGTTCTTTTGCAATCTGTTCTATAATTGATAGCACGTTCTGGACGATATGTTTGGCCCCAGGATATCGTCCCACACGTTTTTTTGCTATCACCTCGCAGATTAAATTTAATTATATACTCTTCTCTATAAAATAAGCTACTATTTATTAATAGATCTTAATTATTTAAAATAATTACACTTCTCGTTGATACATACATAAATCTCATATAACAATATCTACTCCTTAGCTAAAAAAAAAAAAACAACAACACAATTACAGCCTGCCAACTTCAACATAACAAAACATATTATAAAAACTTAAATTTACCCATTTTCACATACTACGATACTATACGTCCTAGTATTAAAACAAATACAGTCATATATTCCATAAGTCGTCAAATTATTATTACTATTAATATTGTTATTATTTCTATGTCTGATGAAGTGGGACCTCACAACCAGTAAAGGAAGAAGACTATTTTTTTCTTCTTCTTATTCTTTTTTTTTTTTATTTATTGCTCTACGCCTTGTCGACGGCTAAGGTCATTAGAGGAGGGATGGGACTGGGGACAAGGAACTGGAAGGAATTCGGCCATGGCCTTTATAAAGAAAGCATCCCATCATTCGCCTGGAGTGATTTGGGGAAACTATGGAAAACCCAACTCTGGATGCTCGGACGGGGATTCGAAATAGCGTCCTCCCGAATGCGAGGCCAGAACGTTAACCGTTCACCCACCACTCTCAGTAAAGAAGACTATCAACAGGTGGGCAGCACTGCGTAGAGTTGCGAGATGGTTTGTTCAGAGGTCACTCCAATTTTCTTCCCTTCGTCTCTATTCCTTTCTTCGCCTGGTCCACCCATTCCACAACCGACTTTTAGCGAAGATTCGAGCATAAGGTATATCGCATTAAATTTTGCGAATGGATACGTGGTTTTCTGACTGGTCGATCAGAGTATGTCATTGTTGACGAGGAAGTCTCTTCTATGCTAGATGTCACTTCTGGCGTTCCTCAAGACAGTGTAATAAGACTACAGATTTTCTTCATTTTTGTAAACGATCCAGGTGCCAACTGTAATAAGTAGCGTTCCCAAAGCGAGGCTGTGTGCACGTATCGAGGGAGGGCTATTTTTTGGCGAGCGGAAGCCGCGGACCTATTCGTCAAGCCACCCGCTGCGCTGTTGACAATAACAGCAGGGACAGCCAACCTACGAACAATAGGCCACTTGGATATTCTTGTATGCTGTTGCATGGAATGCTGCTAGGAGGTGGAGTGGAGACGAGGGACTGGTAGACTGTGTGTGGAACTGAGTGGACGTGTGGTCGGTCTACCGTCATCCTCTGAGCGTCTGAGGTGCGCAGCACGTCGCCAGCAGTGTCGACAGCAGTGCACACGGTAAAGTGATTCAAACAGTGCGACTGGTTGCAACACATCATAGCCCGAAAAATACCCCTGAGTAGCTAAAGACTTGTTTGGGAGAGCCAACTGAGTTAGCCATCTACAAAAACTATTCACTTGTAAAATTAGATGTCTTTTAATTTGTAGAATAAATTCATACCTTTTGTGAACCCATCTTCTTATGTCTTGTAACCCCTGGGACATGTCATGTCCGAGGTTCGATATTAATATATTGATAGAGAAATATCAAAGAGGTTTAATTGCGGACGCCATACAGTGTGTCTAATAAAAGAGATTATTACACAACGTTAAATCCTGGTTGTGATTGTTTTCCGACGATGCAGCTATCTATTGGGAAATTAGGTGCTCTGACGATTGGTTAGAAATTCAACGTGATTTATATGCTATTTCCGAAAGGGGCCGTAAATGGCAACTTACACTTAATTGTAAAAAGTGCAAGGCATTGCGAATAAGTAACAAAAAGAATCAGTTTGCTCACGAGTACAAAGTAAGCAATTCAGTTAATGACACCATAGATTCCCTGAAGTATTTGGGGGTAATAGTAGGCCTATAAAGCAACATGAAATGGGACTTGCACATAGCTTCTGTCGTAGGTAAAGCTTATTAGGTCATATTCTGAAGAAGTGTAATGCCCATACAAAGGAAATAACATATAAAACACTAGTGCGTCCGCATCTGGATTACTGATGTGGAGTTTGGGATCCGCATCGCAAGGGCCTGATTGACTCAGTGAAGATGGTGCAGAGGAGAGCCACTCGATTCGTGACTAACTGCTACGGCCCTTATGAAAGTGTCATAGAATTGATACATAGATTGGACTGGGATCGTTTGGAAGACAGACGACGTAATTTTCGTTTGAATTTATTGGAGAATATGTTAAATTATATGACCTAAGAGTGCAGTGAGATACTTCTTCCGCCAACCTGTTTTGGTCGCAATAACCGTAGGGATAAGATTCGAAAAATAAGATGCCGTACTGATGCTTTTATGTATTATTTCTTTCCTCGTGCTATTCGAGATTGGAATGCGCGGACTTAGGCTTGGTGCATAGCACCCTCTGCCACCCACAATGTTTGTGAATTGCAAAATATCGATATAGATGTAGAATTTTCTTGCATTAGAAAGGGATCCATAATTTAATGTATTCTTTCCGTTTGATCTGAAATAATATTCTAGAGCTTCTACTCGAAATTGCGTTTTGATATTCTCATTTATTGCGCTGTCTACATATCTACATCTATCTACATATATACTCTGCAATTCACAAAATTGTGGGTGGCAGAGGGTGCTCAGCACCAAAGCTAATCTCTTTGTTGTGCATTCCAATCCCTAATGGTACGAGGGAAAAAAGAATTCGTATAAGAATCATTGCGGCACCTTATTTCTCTAATCTTATCTTTCCTGTCATTCCGGCTCAAATTGGTTGGTGGATGAAGTATTTCACTACACTCGTGACTGAAAGTGGGAGTACACATGTTTACCAATAAGTTTAAACGAAACGTGCGTCGTCTATCTACCAGAAACTCCCAGCCTAGTCTAATAATCAGTGACTGTAGCAAGCGGTCACGAATCAAGCGGCTCTTCTCTGTACTTTCTCTATACTTTCGATCAACCCCTTACGAAACGGATCCCAAATGGCACCACAATAGTCCAAATGTGGACGCACAAGAGATTTGTACGCTATCTACTTCGGTTTTTCATTACAATTTTTCATGATTCGACCTATGAATCGCAGCCTAAAATTAGGTCTACCGTCATACCATATATCCACATTTTTTCCAGCATAAACCTCATTTATGTCGCTATTGACTTTTCGTAGTTTGTACGGATTCATACAATATGCAAATGAATGTTCAGTTAAGGTAAGTAGCACAAGTCTATGTTCCTATCAAGCGTGGTGGGTTAGTGGTAACACTCTGAGCTCGTCTTCGGGAGGATGCGGGTTCGAATACCCTTCCGGCCAGCAAGATTTAGTTTTTACGTGGTTTCCCCAAATCACTCCAGGTGAATGCCATGATGGTTCCTTCAAAAGGCCATGGGAGAATTCCTTCTTATTCCTTGCCCCCAATTCTTTCTCGCCTCTAAAGGACTAGACGAAGATGTGGCGTATTACATATGTCTCTAACCTAATATTGGTTTAAATGCAGAATTCGTTTAACGATAGTCATATTCACAGGCACATATCAAATAATGTATAATGTCTAAACTAATTAAAAATCCCCCCAGAAAAATGGAATGTGCATTTTTTTTTTTTTTTTTGTTTTTTTTTTTTTTTTTTGTTTGAGAAAGTGTGATTCTATTACACAAACTGAATTTTATATACGAAAAAATACAAAGATATTAAATAGGCCACCTTATTCCACTCAGTGGCGAAAATAGTGATAAAACTATCTATTCTATCGTATTTGATTTACATAATGTATCGATACAGGAACCATATAATTGGTGACTGGATATGGCCATAATTGGTGGTTAGGTCCCATATGATGTCAACAATTGCATTCTCGAATTATTATCGTGAACACTTTACCTTTTTAGGTTGAGTTGACTGACTACACGGATTAAATGAGTAGCAATTTTTTTTTTTTCAGGAAAGAAAAGTTTTCTTGCGCACTGCCCAATATAAACCACTTAAAGCGTTCTTTCGTTTGAAGAAAAACTGATAGATCTAGCCAACAACCATCGTCGTAATCTATGCAAAACAAATAGAAATGGAAACAACGAAAGATTTAGACTTTACATGCTGGCCAGTAGGTGAAGTATTCTATACAAAATTTAACTGAAAATCCGTGTTTAATACTACTCTCAATTATTTAACCTTATCCGAAAAAAATGAAGCCTTAAATATTTCCACAAATGTAGTCTTTAGCTTTCTAGTAATTTTTACAGCCGAGAGTGGATGAAATGACGTTACGTGGTTGTCGAGTATGCGAGACAATTTGTAAAAATGTGACGTCGCGGGAATAATTCAGTCCAGTTTCGACTAATTCCACTAGCTTAAACTCTGACGACTGAACTCTCATTATAAATACAGTCGCTTTCGAGATACGAGTGGAATAAGTTGTAGTTTAAAAACTAAAAACAAGCTTTCGTAGTAATGTTAACTAAAAGGTTAAAAATAATCTTTAAATTTAAAGATTTTGTTTAACAGCGATAGGACGTCCCACATGTCAGGATAAATTAATTTTTTAATAAGCTTAATGAATAAAGTAACTGATTACAAAATTATCTTTAATGTAAAAAAGCGTGGGTTGTTATATCAGTTGTCTCATATTTTTTGACGCTGGTTGTTTGTAAAGATAGAGTCATTGTCAATAGTTTTATAGAGGGCACTCCACCCATTTTAACATTAAAGTTAATTTTGTAATCAATGACTTTATTCTTTAAGTTTATTCAAAAAATTAATTTATCCTGAATTTTGGGACATCCTATCGCTGTTAAACAATATCTTTAAATTTAAAGATTATTTATAACCTTTTAGTTCACATTACTACGAAAGCGTGTTTTTAGTTTTTTAAAACTACAGTTTATTTTTAACTTTTTAGTTCAGGTTGTTTGCCACAAGTAACTCACAATTAAATGTTCAACCCCACCAGAGGGCCAATAGCAGGGTAAATGTGTAAGACTGACTATTGTTCTATAATAGTGCGAAGTAATTGAAATCGATGTTTCGAATACTCACTATTTATCCTCACATTAAGCGACTGCAGACACTATCGTAGCAGTTTGAATCAAAGTATCATCAACTGCGCATGTGCAAAAGGTTGCGCAACAAAACCATTTTTCTGTTGTTACTGCCAAAGTAATGAGAATACCAGGTTACAGCTGTGAAATTATTGTATTGTTAAACGTTCTTAATACGTGTGCAAAATTTCGAAAAATTAAGACACCTGGAAGTTGGTAATTAAATTAAATGGATAAGGCGATATTGGCCGGGAAATCTCCGAAGGGTCCGGCCGGCAATTGACGAAGGTTTCTCGAATTGACGCGCTTGTGCACTAATGTCGCGGCTGCATTTACCTAACTCAGCAATCCCATCAGGTATAGGGTAAATCCGAAGTGTGGGTTAGCCTAAACTTTGCCACTTATAATACCCGTAAAAATTCCAATCGAAACCAGGATTCGAGAAGGTAACGTCTGTTCGCCAGTCACTCGCTTTAACCAACTGAGCCACGAAGGGTGATGCGGAAAGGGGTGAAAATGAGCTACATCTGTCATAAGACAGTTAAATCACTTTAGTGTTCTTACTGTCAAATTAATGATATTATCGGTTCTTAATATGTGTAAAAAATTTCAGACAATTCACACTTTCTGAAGTGGGTGAAAATTGAAGTGAATTTTTCTACTACATTCATCCACTTTTAAGTTGTTACTGACAACGCGGTTAGAATGAAATTATTGAATATTTATAGGGTCTTAACAAGTATGCAAACTTTCAAACGATTCGGACGTCAGGAAGTGGATGAACACTGAAATG
Organism: Vandiemenella viatica; assembly: GCA_031002005.1. NCBI lineage: Eukaryota > Metazoa > Arthropoda > Insecta > Orthoptera > Morabidae > Vandiemenella > Vandiemenella viatica. The sequence continues at coordinate 235,050,375 of CM061919.1, read as the reverse complement.
AAAGATTCCATTATATTCAACCATTTTTCTATTGTTACCGCCAAGGATACTGTGGCAGGACGTTGCTAAGAGACTACTGTATTGTTAACGGCTCTTAAAACTTGTGCAAAATTTTTCTGTTGTTACTGTCAAAGTATTGAAAATATCAAGACGTAGCTATAAAATTATTGTATTTTAATCAGTTATCAATACATCAGCAAAAATTTCAAATAATTTAGACATCTGGAATTGGGTTAGAATTAAATTACAAAATTCCATGACATTCAACCATTTTTCTATTGTTACTGTAAAAGTAATGATAATAACAGGAATCGCTATGAAATTATTGTATTGTCACCGGTTCTTAATATGTGTGCGGAATCTCAAATAGCTAGGACATTGTGAGATAACAACCACAGAATTAGTTAACTTGCGTAAGTAATAGATAAAATAATATAATGGCATGTTTAAGTTGGCTAGCGTGTAAAACAAAGATTTATGCAATGAACATCTCTGACTGTTTCGATGTTTTGTTTTGTTTTACTCGATATAGTAGACTGGCTTAAGAAATTGTTGGTTTGAGTTTTTCTTGTTAAACTTGTGAAAGTTTTAAAATATTGAGAGTACAATAAAAAGAAAATCAAACCGAAGGAGAATTATTTCCATGACTGATGAATTAATTATTTTTTTTTAGAGAAAGGCGAGGCGGCTAACGTTTGACATTTTTGGATAAAATCAAAAGTGCATAACGGGCCCTAATTAAACAGCAGAAGTAAGTATTAACCTCGCAATTGGCGAACCTGGACCAGGATTATGGGTGTTAATTAAGATGATTAACATAACACCTTAAACGTCTGGAGTTTCTTCTGAAGCAGCGTTATCAGTTGAGCAGCAGCAGAGAAGTGATCTACGGTCAAGTAAGAGAATTCCAGTTTTCATTTTGTTTTTGGGGCTGCAGTGTCAACGATCAGATTCCAACAGGAAGGATATTAACTAAATTTTGAACACGCAGTAAATTATTATGAAAGTGGAATCAAAGTTGAACTTACAAGTTGAGTTACATTTTGGTAAAGAACAGTTGCAAAGTTAATTTTTTTTTTCATGTGACAAAAGTAATTAAAGGGGTAAAATTTGTGATTTTAAGAAATTGTAATTATATGTACAGCCAAATTAGTTAAAAGAGCAAAAGATTAGTATTTTAAGCATTTTCGTATATATGTGTCGGCTTTGTTTCCAAGCCTGAGGCGGTAGAATTTTGTTGTTTCCTTTCAGTGGTAATATACATGTTTTTCAGCAGTTACGATAAAATATTGTAAGTTAATTGGTTCTTTTCTGTGTCTTCCTAAAAAATTGTGTTGCAGAGTTGAATGTGGGCAGCGTTGTATTGTTGTGGATTGGAGTTGTAAGTTTTTAATATCGATTGCGGTTTAAAGAATTTCTGCTAAGAGTAGTAATACCGTTGTGTTTTGCTTGCATTATGAAATTTTAAATGTCAAATTATTATGGAAAATAAGTGTGGAAAATTGGTTAGTGAGTTGGGAGAAACAAATAGTATTATGTCAGAGGGGGAAACGGTAAGTTCCGGAATCTTAAGTTTTGATGGGAAATATGAAGACCGAATGGGTGTCCGAGGAGATAGTAATTACGTGCAAAATAATTTCAGTAGTAGTCCTATTAATAACGGGGATAAAGATGGGGTTACCGGTTATTTTCCAAACAATGATCTCAGCAACATTGATGAGGATGATGAATTGGTTGATGGAGAAAATGAAATTAATGGGGGGCAGAATTTAATAGGACATGCAGTTTTGCCAAAACCAAATCAACCTGAGTACGCTCGAGAAGGGAATACAGACCTAAGGTTGCTATTAAATGCTATCAGAGAAATGAAACAAGAAATGAATCAGAGCCAAGAAAAAGTTATTCAGAGAATTGAGAAAAATCAAGAGAAATTCAGGCAAGAATTGAAACAAGACATAGGAGAACTTAATGAAAAAATCGAACGTAGTCAAAGGAGGGCAGAAAAGATGATGGGGAGGATGTCAGACAGAATTGAGAAAGTGGAAAAGGAATCAGAAGAAAGATTACAGACGATTGAGAGCGATATTTTTGAAGTTAGGAAAAATGTACAGCGAGACGTTAATGTTTTGGTAGGCCGCTGTATAGAGGAAAAAGAGAAAATTATCGCTGAAAGAATAGAAGGATCACTAAGCCAGAAAATGGAAGGACATCAGAAGGATATTGAAAGCAGGATGGAAACTATTTTAGAAGGCCAAGTACAATGTGAGATTAAAATACATAGCGTAGCGGAACATGCTGATAATGTAGGAAGACAAATTACTGGTTTGTCGACGGAAGTAGGCCAAATATGTGGGAATATGAGTCACATTAATGAAAGACTGGAAAAAGTGGAAAAGCGGCAAGACACCGGGGTGAGCCGTATACCAAGTTATTGTGAAATTACTTTACCAGAGACTGTGTTTGAACCAAGCGGAAAAGTACACCCCGCTGATTTTGTAAAGATATATTCCCGAACCTTGCCAATAGAGTGGTCGGATAAAAATAAAATCCGCTATGTACAAAGCAAATTAAGAGATGAGGCTTTTTCATGGAGTTTTGAAGTTACAGAGAGGTGTAATAATTATGACGATTTCCTAAAAATGTTCCGAGATAGATACTGGTCTCAGAGAAAACAGCGCAAGGTAAGGAGTGATTTTTACAACTGTAGGAGATACTATAGAGGCGACGGCAGTATGAGGAAATTTTGCGAGGAGATGAGAAAGGAATTGCGGCACCTGGACCAAAAGATAGGGGAAGTAGAACAAGTGGAGATATTACTACAAAAGCTGCCGCGGCAAGTTCAAGATAAACTGGTGGTTAATCAATGGGATAAGATGGAAGATTTCTTGGACATGCTGGAAAGACTCGACCGATTCCAAGAAAGTTATGAAAATAATATTGAAAGGAATCGAGAATCTGATCACAGATATGGTAAGCCAAGGGACTATCAATACCGGGAGCAAGCAAATCTTTGGCCACCGAAAGGAAGTGGAGGATGTGGACGAGAAGGATTGCACAGGCAAGAAAGGGAAGAGGGGCGTAATTTTAACAACAATGCGAGTAGTAATGGCTACTGGCATAATAACAATAATTATACATCGGGGGAACGAAGCAGCAACAGTCAACCGCCAAAACAAGTGATGTATTTGAGAACAGAAGATAAAACCGAAATCAAGGAAGGAAGAGGGGCGGAAAACTCAAGTCCGCGACTGTGAAGGTCCGCACGGGAGCGAGTGGAGAAGTTAAAGGACCACCCTATACTGAAAAATATAAAAGTGCAAGCGCGGAATCTATCCAGGGCAACAGGCAAAACAGCATGGCCAGATACTTAGAATGGTGGAAATGTCTACATGTAATTAGTGATAAGAGATGCGAAACCAATTCCACATATGAACGAAGTGGGTGGAATAACCAAGAGAATGAAGAGATGGCCGAAATCAAGGTGCGGGAGGAAGAACCTAGTGAAAGAAAAGTTGAAGAAGAAACGGGTAGGGCGGAAGCGAAAAGCGAATTTTTGAAAGATAAATTCACAGAGGAGAATTTTGCAGAGAATGATAGTCAGCTACCGTTGGATGATGAAGAATACGAATATGGAAGCAGCGAAGATGAGTATGAAAGTAATGAAGAAAACGGAGTAAGAATATTTTTTATAAAGAGTTATAATGATGATAATAGAAATGAGGATTTATCGCAAATTGGGATAAAAAGGAATAATGAAATCGGTAGTTTTAAAAAATGAATATATCTGGTTTACAACCTAATGCCGACGCACCTACGTGTTTCGTATTCGACGAAAAGGATCAAAGTAAAGAAACTAAAACATTGTTGCGAAGCGCAAACGAGGATGACCGCCGTCGAGTAGTTTGGAATTATTTAAAGAAAGAATATCCACCTGATGTTAGAAAAAAGGAAATGATTGAATGGTCGCAGCATGAGATTATGAAAGACTTTTTGCAGGAAAATGTTTGTAAAACTGTGGAAGATAAAGATGAAACATTTTTTTATACTAAAGAAAAAGAGAATTTAAAAGACGAAATTCAGGGATCTGCAGAAATGGCATAGAGAGGGTGAAGAGAGATGCGAAGACAATAATCTGATTGCGGGAAATTTTAATGTATTAAAAGGCGAAGGCGCAAGCGAGTGTACCGAAAATTATGAAGAAAATGACGAAGAGTTTCAAGAGCAGAGAGCCTGTGGTCGTCAAAAACCAGAGGAATGTGAAAATAATCAAAAAGTGAAGTGCCTGGTGATACGAAGAGAAGATATTAAAGAAGATGAAGAAGAAATTTTGAAGGGAAAAGTAAAAAAGAAGAGGAAAGGATTAAATATACACTATGATGGAAGGAATATACTACGACTGAAGAAAGAAAGAAACGTCATGGCCAGAGGATTCGGTTGACCTAATTCAATGTCAGTGATTTGGTGTGGGTTTAAACAACCAAAAATCGTGTGAGATCAATGCCCAAATTAAGAAAAAATTGATACATATTGGGAGCCTTTCATAGTCAAGGATAAACCTCATCCAAATGCTTATTTGTTAGTCTACACTGTATCAAAAAAAAGAGATTTGAATTGCGGAATATAATAGATTTAAAGCTTTATGGGGCGAAGGAATACTAATATTACGACTGATCGTCGCATAGCACATTTTTCTTATTTGGCCATGTATGGTATTAGATATTTCGATACATGTTCGATTTTTTTGTTGAATTGAGGCAATTTTTAATAACATAATGTATGTATTGAGTTCTAATTAAATGGTAGTCTAATTTTAACTTTAATAATTTTTATTAATTGAATACAAAGAGTATCTAAAACTGATCCTGAAATACGGCAAGTGAAAAAAAAAAAAAAAAACTAAACATTATTTCGATGAAAATATTATAATAGAATTTTTCATAGGAAAGTGAGTAAAATGTGATATAGTGAGTAATTTATTTTCTATTTTGTAAATGTAACTGTGGTTGTTATTTAACATTTCGTTTTGTTGAAATCATCATTTAGTTAAATAATGATTTAACTGCTCCGAAATGGGGGGCATATGTGAGATAACAACCACAGAATTAGTTAACTTGCGTAAGTAATAGATAAAATAATAAATGGCATGTTTAAGTTGGCTAGCGTGTAAAACAAAGATTTATGCAATGAACATCTCTGACTGTTTCGATTGTTTTGTTTTGTTTTACTCGATATAGTAGACTGGCTTAAGAAATTGTTGGTTTGAGTTTTTCTTGTTAAACTTGTGAAAGTTTTAAAATATTGAGAGTACAATAAAAAGAAAATCAAACCGAAGGAGAATTATTTCCAATGACTGATGAATTAATTTTTTTTTTTTAGAGAAAGGCGAGGCGGCTAACGTTTGACATTTTTGGATAAAATCAAAAGTGCATAACGGGCCCTAATTAAACAGCAGAAGTAAGTATTAACCTCGCAACATCTGGAAGTGGGTCATAATGGAGTTGTAAAATGCCGTTACATTCATTCATACATACATACAGGTCAAGCTAATATAAAGCGTGTAAAAAAAAATCATTGTTTTACACTGATTAATCGATTCATCAGGCTTCCTAAGAAAAATCACAACACAGAGTATTTACTGTGAAAAGTAGGTACATTGAATAATTAAAAATACCGTTTACCTAACAGTTACATCTGTAAAACATAATTGGAAGAAATCATTGAAGCTATTGTAACATGCGAACAAATTTGAGGAAATAAACTGATTTGTAGACTCCAACAGCGAAACGTGATAACTAATTGCAACTGAACCCCTGATGTAGGCTGCTATTATAAATATCAACTAGATACATTTTTCAATTTAAAGAAAAAAAAGCATTAGTAACAAAATATCTGCAACATCTTGCACCAATATCGTGGAAAATTATTACATTGTCAAATAGTGCTTAAAATGGAAGTAGTTAAAAATTATTATTTTTTTAACCGAAAGAAGTGAAACAACATAGCTGAAATACATGCAATAAGATATAAAGAAACTGGAATTTTCAAAGTTTCCAACATTTGACAGTAACGCTTTATAAGGAAAGTTGGATTCTGTCTTACGTATCTCTTTACTGAAACGGTACGGTGTACCGCCGTAATAAAAGGTAATTAATAAGTTATGTAAAGAAGTTTGAATAAAATCACTTCTTCCAAAGCCAATATCAATGTTTTAAATATCTATTTTTTAAATGTTTTACAATTGAAGATTTAGTATTTAATGATAACGACTTTTTACAATAAGACTGATATTTATTATTACTCTTCAAAATAAAATACCTTTAGTTAATAAATATACTTGCATTACTGATTTCTACATTATTATATTAACATTCAATGACTGGCCACGATACTTTGCGAAATATTCGAATGGGTCAGCTAGTATACACGAACTGTTCGTTTGAAGATATAAGAGTTACTTGTTGTAACCAACGAGAAACTATCAGTAGGCCTTCTGGTACCTGAAACGTCTACGAGATGGCGTTATAGCCGTTTCCGAGATACCAAATACAAAAATTGATCGTATTTTATAAAATCGCGTTTTTACAGAGAAGACACCTATTTATTTATTCATTTTGTTATATTTTGATGTCTTCAGACTCTCAACTGGTTTGAAGCATTCCTCCATCCCTTCGTAACTTGTGATAACCTTTTCATCTCTACATACCCCTTACAACCCGTGTCGTCAGTTATCTGCTTCATATATTCTAATCTCTGCCTTCCTCTACAGTTCTTACCTTCGACTATTCCCTCCATTAACAAGTTAACAAATTCTGCATGTCTCACCTACCACCCTGTCTCTTCTTTCTGTATGATTCTTTCACAAACTTCTTTTTTCACCCATTGTTTACAGAACTCGTTCGTTTCGAACTTTATACGTCCACTTAATTTTCAGCATTCTTCTATAGCACCACATTTCAAATGCTTCAGTTTTCTTTCTTTCTGGTATTCCTATAATCCACGCTTCGCTGCCATAGAGTTCTGTGCTCCACGCATACGGTTTTAAAAAGTTTCTTCTTAGTCCTAGATCAATATTTGAAACTAAAAGATTTATCTTTTTCATGAAGGCTCTTTTCGCTAGTGGTATTCTGCTTTTGACATCATTCCTGCTTCGGCTATCGGTTATAATTTTACTTCGTAAGTAGAAAATACACTAACTTCTTCTTTCGCATCCGACAATCTTTTTATATTTATATTATATTTAATCGATCATTGGTATCATTTCTGCTATATTTCATCACTTTTGTCTTGCTTTGATTTGTATTTAGTCCCAAATCTTCTTTCAGTATTTTGTTCATGAAATTAAGTAACTTCTCAATATCCTCAAACTGTTCTGCTGACATGACAATGTCGTGAGCAAATCTCAGCGTATTGTATGTAATTTGAGAGGATTACAAGGCCTGGGGATACCCTGAGGGTCATTAATGCAATGGTTTCCCGTTGCCTATTTATATAAATTTAAAAACCAAAACGTTATCGAAATATAAACTTTCATCCAAATCGTTCGAGCTCTATATATAAATATATTGACCGTTTAAAGATATAAGATTTGATAATTGATGTATATTTCTGAATCCTACTCCTTTTCTCTATGCGTAAATCAGTATTTCGTATTCTTTTGCGACACTGACTTGATGTTGCAATTTGTATCATTGGTATGTATTAGATCTGCGTTTCATTTAGTGGCTGCAAATTGAAATTAGCAATCCGGGACGCCACACTGAAAGCGCTGTTCAATCCATTACATCGCTCGCTCTTGGCCGGGGTGCCAACTTGACAACATGTACACAGAACAACAAAATGGAGTGGACTCACAGGCGCAAGTTCAATAGGGAGAGGCGAATGCATAATGAAAATGATCAGTCTTTGCCGTTCTCCAACACTGTTATTCCTAAAATTATGGTTTTGTCCTTCATATCAACGCGAAATATATTATTGACCTACATAAATATATTTTATATATTAACAGATAGCCACGACACTGCGGTACGGAATGTCCCTGGTTCGAAGCCTTGACTCCGCTGCAATTTTTACGTGTTTTTAAATTGACCTTCACTTCTGGCAAAGCTCCGTAGTTCGGATTCCATGTTGAACTGTATATTCCCCATGCCCTATGTGGTTACCACGTGGGGTCCGGTGACTTTACTCAGACGTGAAGAAACTCTGTCACCAGGTCTTAGACACAACTTCAAATATATTATTTTATTTATAAAAGGTGTTTTATTCTGTTACAAGCCATTATCTGCCTTCATATCTAACCGAATACCATAATTGTATTATCTTTTTAATAGTTGTAAATAATGAAAGATGTTAAAGAAAATTTGGTGAGAAAATGTTGTGAAATATATGACGACTGAATAATGTTTTCAAAGATTGTAACATGACGCGCTGTCGCCACGTTACAAGGTGCACTTTTATTATATACTAGCTGGTACCCACGACTTCGTTCGTGATTGTAAAGAATTCATATTGACAGCTATAGACATCTAACCACCCTAGTGCACGATGGGAGACTCGATACTATTACCACACACAAGTACCAGTCTTCTGCGCTATGTAGTTCCGGCAGCAAGGTAAAATTTACGGATACACACAAGTCTTTGGATGAAACACGAAAATATTCATGATCGACCAATTTCAAACACCATATCTCACACACTCCCACAGTTACCGAATTTCGGCCAACGTTGTGATCGATGGGAGACTCTGTGTTACTACCACACACAAATGCCAGTGATCTGCGATTGATAGTTTTCACTTAAAAGTGATACACCGTGACAAATGCGTCTTTGGCAGAAATATGAAATTACCACAGGTCGACCATTTTCATCCCACATATCTTCCACACCCCCATAGCTACAGACATCTAACACGACACCTGATTCTACTACCACACATAAACACCAATGCTCTATGCTATGTAGTCGTGGTAGAAAAGTGAAATCTGCGGTGACCCATGCCTTTCGTCGAAATACGAAAATATCCTTGGTCGGCCACTTACAACCACCATATCTACCACAGTACCACAGTTTCTGAAATTCGGCCGCTGTTGTGATCGAAAGGTGACTCTGTGCTACTACTACACACAAACGCCAGTTATCTGTGATCTATAGTTTTCGCTGAAAAGTGATACACCATGACACTTTTGTCTTTGGCAGAAGTATGAAACTGCCACAGGTCGACCACTTTCAACCCTCATTTCTCCCACACTCCCATAGCTACCGACATCTAACAACCATAGTGCACTACATGAGATACGATTCTACTACCAAACACAAACACCAATGCTCTATGCTATGTAGTTGTGGCAGAAAAGTGACATATGCGGAGACAGTCGAAATGCGAAAATATCCTTGGTCGGCCACTTACAACCACCATATCTACCATAGTACCACAGTTTCTGAAATTCGGCCGCTGTTGTGATCGAAAGGTGACTCTGTGCTACTACTACATACAAACGCCAGTTATCTGTGATCTATAGTTTTCGCTGAAAAGTGATACACCATGACACTTTTGTCTTTGGCAGAAGTATGAAATTGCCACAGGTCGACCACTTTCAACCCCCATATCTCCCACATCCCCATAGCTACCGACATCTAACAACCATAGTGCACGACAGGAAAGACGATTTTACTACCACACACAAACATCAAAAGTCTATGTTATGTAGTTGTGGCAGGAAAGAGAAGTATACGGAGATACGAATTTTTGGTCGAAATATGAAAACGCCCTGCGCTGACCAACTTTAATCATTATATCTCCCACATCCCCACAGCTATCGGCATTCGGCCAACGTTGTGTACGACAGGAAACTCCATGCTACTTCCACCCACTAACGTCAGTGATCTGTGCTAGGTAGTGGTGGCTGAAAAGTGAAATATAGGAAAAAACACGTCTATTTTTACATATATATATATATAAGATAAGATGTCATAATGTTAGAGTAATTTACATAAATCTTGGGCGACCACCTAAATAGATTTTTGTTGTAATTTTATAAAGTACGCAAGATTCCAAGTGAGGGCTGTAATGAAATGGTGAACATACATTGTATCTTGGTAAAGCGAATATTAAAGAGTTATTGAGCTGCGTAGGCTTGAAGCTAATCGTGGTCTTCCCGAACCATGACGACAGGACGTCGCGGATCTGGGGTTTTGCAGGACCACACATTCTGCTCCCTGGGGATGGGTGGTCAACAGGGTCACTCACCTGGCGGGAAATGCCTGCCGCCCGACACCCGAATGTGCTCTCACCCCGGCGAACTTAGCCGATATGTCCGACCTCTGTGATATGAGCAGGGCAAATCAGATATCGGGGATATCACGTGACATTACGTGCCGACCTGAAGATCCAATCCAAATGAGCGTATAACTTAAAATCCTGGGAATTTCTGTTATATGTGAGCTTCGAGACTACAAGGGGCGGAGCGAGAAGTTTTCCTCGTGGACCGAAGAGCGAGGAGCTGGACATTCTACCTGCGATTCTAGTCGAGTCTAGTCTGAGGTGGACTTGGAAAGTTGGCTTCTCTCACCAACTGCCGTTGTACGATTTCTGGCTGCCAGCTTGCCTTGCTGGAGCAGGCTTATCACGGCGACACAGCCGGTAATGCGATGATGAGCATTAACAGACAGGACGTGTCTGTAGCCACCGTGTGAGATAATCTCACATACCGTGGGTCATCTCCGGTCACCGCAGACATCAGACGCAGAACTACAATGGTAACTTATTACGACCAAGCCATCTGATTGTGCATTCCGTGAAACAGAACCCTTAAACGACTTTGAGAGGATAGATCCATGTTCTCACTTTCTAATTGTAAATACCCCTAAGCCAGCGGCATAATTTGCCAGAACTAGTTATTTTCTAATGATATATTGTTCATTCGTGGCGCCCATGATTTTCTTTTTAACTGTAAAGTCACAGTATTATGATACCTTTGTCTGAGGTCGTCATAACTTGTATTTTTCATTGTTTCCAATTGTCATTATTTCTTGCATTTTGATTGTGAGATATATTTAAAATTAAATATACAATTGTTTGCTTGCTCACGACGGCTAATTGTACCTCTGAGCGTTGCTTTTATGATTTTGCCAATTTTTGTTAATGGTAACGGTAAATTCGCTCAGACTTGTAATCGCCAATGATAAGAAAATAAATGTCATATTGTGACAATTTTTCCTAAATTCCAACTAACGTCGAGATTTTTGCAAAATTAATAAATTTTCACTCCTTCATAAAAATTAAAATTAAAAATCTACAATTATTAAACATAAAGGTATGAAAGATAATTGTAACGTAGTTTGCCCACCAAGGCACCCACTACAAGATGGACCGGATTATCCAGAAAATGAACCACGCTGGTAGGCAAAAAGTACTTTAATTTCTCAAGGAATATGTAAGACATCTGCAAGAGAACATCAATACGTTTATTTATTTTTTATTTTTTTTATTTTGCTTATGGCTTTAAATCTCATATAGGTCACTAGAGGCGAAAAACGACTTTCAGCAAGAAACGGAAAGGAATTCGGCCATAGGTTTTGGGAGGAAGCATCCCGGCTTTCACCTGGAGTGATTTAGGGAAACCATGGAAAACCGAAACCTGGATGACCGGATGGGGATTCGAACACACTTCCTCCAGAATGCGAGGCCAGAGCGTTACCGTTCACCCACTACGCTCGGTGTATCGCAGAAGATTTGCTGACAGTATACAGAAAGTACAGAGAACAGCCACTCAATCCGAGAATGCTTGCCATAATCTTTACGTAAACGTAACAGAATGTAAATTGGGCTTGGATTGTCTGGCAGACAGATTACGTAGGTTTCGTTTGAATTTATTGACATAACTTCTTTCATTTATGAGTGCGATGAAAAACTTCGTCCACCAACCTATTTGGGTTGCAATGACGAGAGAGATAAGATCATAGAAATTAGGTGACGTACTGAAGCTTATATAAACTTGTTCTTACTTCCTTCTATTCGGGATTGGAATTCACAGAGTTACTTTTGATGCAAGGCACCCTCTGTCACTCACAACTCTGAATTGTGGAGTATAGATGTATTTTATTTTTATTTTTTATCTGCTTTACGTCTCTCAACAGCGAGGTCTTTAGAGACGGGAAAGGATGGGGGGCAAGGAATGGGAAGGAATTCGGCCATGGCCTTTTTAAGGAAGCATCCCGACATTTGCCTGGAGTGATTTGGGAAACCGAGGAAAACCCATTCTGGATGCCCGGACGGGGATTCGAACCACCGTCCTCCCGAATGCGATGCCAGAATGCTATCCGTTACACCACCACTCTCGGTGGTATAGATGTAGATGTTTTTAATAGGGGCAGGTTATATGGTCTGAAAAGAACAAATGAATTTGTTGTTCTCTTGAAGTTCACGTTAGTTTACCGGTAAAGACTTTTGAGTTCTTGTTTTACGGAGAAATAAACCATTAATTGCTGCAGGTGGAGCTAGGCAACAAGTGGTGTGTTTTTACAGTGCCGCTGCTAGCTCTCGTGCTCTCGTTTCACGCTTGGCTGCGCCTATATATTCCCAAAAAAGAGACAGCGAGTGACGTGCATAGCGTTGGCTTTCATATCGGTGAATAGAGGCCCCGGCAGCCACTGGCTGGTGACGTAATAGCGGCGTCTAGGGAGCTTTGTCTCGCGTGCGCGCCAGCTAATCGATGTGTGTCTTGCTCCCGGCTGTGTGCTTGCGATCCACCCCAGGCCCGCTCCAAATCCAGAAAAATGGCCGCCTCTGTGACAGTGCAGACAAAGGAGCCGTATCTCGGAATGGAGACGCACGCAATTAAAGGATTTGTGACAAACCCCGGACTACAGACTTCAGAGGGGAAGGTCTCCTAAGAATTGCCACTACCAATTGGACGTTTTATTGGCTGCTGGCACATAATTTTAGGTAAAATATGAGTGGTCTGTCGGCTCAGTGGTTAAGGTGTCTGACTGGGGATCGAAAGGTCCCCGTTTCGAATCCCTATCACTGCAGGGATTTCCAAACGCCTTTAAGCGACCTTCACCTCGGCACAGCTTCTTGTGATATGTGAACTACGCCAGAACGCTTCCGTCGTTCGCATTCCGCGTTAAGCTGTAGGTCCCCCGTACCCGGTAGGACGCTTGGGTTAGGTTAATGTGGCTACTACAAGGGCGGAATGCGCAGCCAAAAGAAACCCTATCACCAGGTCATTACGACCACACGGAATTATTATTATTAGGTAAAATATTATGAACTTAGAGCATCGTTACATAAATCAGGTTGTAACACGTAGGAAATTTATACATTTGAGATAATTTTGAAAACAAAAATATGTATTGGGCAATGTTAATGACTTTTCGAAAAGAAATCAACTGCTTTTTGTTTTAAGAAAAATAGTGTATCTGTCTGTTTGGGCGAACAGGATTCGCGAAAATATCACTGTTCAGATTTGAATGATGTTTCAAATAATGTGAGGCGGTGAAGTAGGATATGTTTCATATATTGATTTCAAGTAGGAAAGCCTAGAAATATAAGATGAAAATGTCCATAACCAATTTTAGTTGAACACGATTCACGCAAAAACTAACTGGTAGATTTTCGATTGAGTTTTGAATAACGTAAAATCCTTATTTTGGTGGAAAAATAGGATATGTTTAATTTTAATATGAAATCGGAAAGCTGAGAAATTTAATTGTTTGCAAATTAGTGTATATGTTTTGTTGGACGCGATTCACGTAAGAATTACTGGTCGGATTTTGATCGGATTTCGATTAATGTACAGCCCGTTGTCCCGGAGCTAAAATACTGTATGTTTATTTTTGGTATGAATTCGGAAAGCTGAGAAATTTGAGATAAAAGTGTCAACAAATTTGAATCAATTCTTCGTTGAATGAAATGTACTTAATTCTCACAACAGGAATGCTTATCGTATTTCAGCGTATGAACTGCATTGTACTATTAGAAGGAATGAAGGTACTTTCTTAATTAAACTGAATTTATTTGAAATGGAGTGCATGCTGTGGTAAAAATTTCCGTAGTCGTCTATTACGCCTTTCTAATTGTTTTCTTATTATTATCTTATATACTTTAAGTGATAAATTCCTCCACCAACCTACTTTTGCCAGTTACGAATTTTAATTTCAAATTACTTCAGCGATTTTGTTTTTATTATTAATTCATTGCTTTCCTTGGTAATTTATTCTTATCCCTGACACCTATACGCACAAGAGGAATTTTATTCACCCTCTTGTGCCTGAAATAGAATGCCAGTTTGTTCCCGTAATAACATTATCACTAATCTCCAATCATTTTGTTATTATTACTAATATTCAATTATGTAATGATGGGTGACGATAGAAGTTTATGGAGAAGTCTCACAGAAAGAAGAGACAGGCTGGTAGGTCATATTTTGAGATTTGCACGATTGGTTAACTTTTTAGTCGAGAAAACAGTCGGAAGTAAGAACTGCAGAGGAAGACAGAGATTAGAACACATGAAACAGATAATTGAGGACGTGGGTTACGGGTATGTTGAGATGAGAAGGTTACCACTAGATAGGAAGAGATGGAGGATTGCATCAACCAGCAAAAAAAAAAAAAAAAAAAAAAAAGTTATTTATAAGTATCCTAAATAACTGTATTAATGTTAGAAACTTGTTTTGTAATAATGTTAGGTTTCCACAGTTTGTTTAATAACCGGGGCAGCACAGCGCTGTCGTATTTAAGTAACAATCTTTGACGCTGGGCAGCTCAATTGGACTCCTGCATTGCCACCTGGCACGACCCAAGGCAGTCTGTGTGTCGTGTCACTTGAAGAAGGTTGTATGCTGTGAGCACAGCTTCTTCGTACACAAGCTAAAATAGCTTCTGACATGAATGGGAAACTATGTTTCAATGTACCATAAGTGTTGTTAATTAAATTCAATAATATTTCTACAAGTACGGTGAGCTTTTCAATTCCAGACTAGGCCAAAATAAATCTAAATCTGTTTATCATTGCTGACGGCTTGCATGTGTTCAAAATGGAAAATATAGGACAATCTTGTCTAAATAACACACCGCCACCCAATGTCAGGATAGCACACATAGGGCGAACCTGTCAGGATAAGCGCACACTATCCACTACACCTAATTCTTCGACCAATACTTCTCGTTGATGGCGTGTTAGTTGTGATATGATTGGTTTAATCCGTATATTAACATTCCACGGAAACGAGGTAGCGGGAAAAAGCTTTTTTTTTTTTTTCAAATTATTATATGGCGGAATAAACTTAAAATATTTTTTTTTTTTTTTTCTTATGGCTTTACGCCTCGTCGACGGCTAAGGTCATTAGAGGCGGGATGGGACTGGGGACAAGGAACGGGAAGGAATAAGGCCATGGCCTTTTTGAAGGAAGCGTGATGGTATTAACTGGAGTGATGTGAAGAAAGCACGGAAAATCCAAATCTGGATGCCCGGACGGGGATTCGAACCCGCGTCCTCCCGAATGCGAGGCAGACTGTTAACCGTTCACCCACCACGCTCGGTAACAATTATTTATTTTCCTCATAACCACAAAGTGTTTTTAATATTCATCTTTTTGTGGCATCTTCTCTTGCGAAACATGAGACACAGGAACCGGTCTACAGGCATCCGGTGTGTAATTCGGAGAGTGAGAGGACATACATATATATGAGGGTTGGAACTTAAATAGTGGCAACACTGCTGTGAAGACACTATACAATGGAATCTACTATTGTCGCTCCCGTTGTTGACATACCTGCCTAACCTCCGAACAAATGGACTCGCCCGTCCCACGTCCCCGGCGTGCGCACAATCGAGGGAAACGCAGTCACTTGTGAGCGAGCGGTCTAACGTAACGGTGTCACTATGTTTTTGAAACAGGAACAACGGAGTTGGATCAAGATTGAATGTGCTAGAGGTCGTACAGCACGACAGTGTCATCAAGGTCTTCAAGAGGCGTACGGGGAATCGGCATTGCTGCACAGAACAGTGGCACGTTGGGTAAAAGCCTTCAACGAAGGTCGGCAAACTGTGGCAGACATGCATCGGGCAGGTCGTCCTAGCGTGTCTGAAGAAGAAGTGCGTCAGAGTCCCAGTTTGGTGAAAGTTATGGTGATTCTCGTATACGACCGTGATGGTGTTATCCTAACGCATTACGTTCCTCCACGGCAGACCGTCAATACATAGTATTACTGTTCGTTTTTGGAGCATCACCTGCGACCAGCTTTGCGAAAGAAGCGGGAACACTTTCTGCCGAAACCATCCATCATTTTGCACGACAATGCGAGGACGCATACGGCGCAAGCTGTGGCTGCTCTGTTCGGTCGATGGGACTGGGAAGTATGTACCATCCACCATACTCCCCGGACTTAAGTCCTTGTGACTTTGATTTGATTCCGAAGATGAAGGAACCATTTCGTGGCATTCGCTTCAGAACTGTTCCAGAGATTCGACAGGCAGTAGACCGCTCCATTCGCACCATCAACAGAACAGGCTCTGTTAAGGTTATACTACGCCTTCCACATCGCTGGCAACGGGTTCTACACAACGCTGGTGACTACTTTGAAGGACAGTAACAGGTGCAAACATGTAACGCTTTTGTATCGGTTGTGAATAAATATTTGCCACTATTTAAGTTACAACCCTCTTATATATATACGTTAGCTGTTTATAGAGCAGAATTTGTCAGATCCGGAGGAATTTTGTATTGCCATCTGTCTTGCGAAACGAGTAACTATTTTCTCTGTGTGATAAGTTTATTTTTTGTTTGGGAAATGTTTAGTTAATAATGCGGAGATTGAGTACCGTCCCACAATTCACCTTGATGATTGCGAGGAATCGCCTAAAACCGCAGCCAGGACGGCCGGTAAGCCGTGACCAGAACTCATTGCTGTTTCCGTTCTATATTCCTGATTCAGTTTGCTGGCACTTAACGCGTGCAGCCACTGTGGCAGATTATCTGTCATTTTAGTATTTCTTAGAGTCGATGTCGGGGACAAATTTTAGGTTACCGTATAAAACTGTCTTTGAGATAGACCCGGTAACAAAAATTGTCGTAAACCATACACTCTGTCGGTCACGCAAGCCTTTATTCCTCTGACAGGAAAACTGAAGGAAAATACCTTCTTTCTGTACTTGACTAGTTATAAACTTCGATTTCCCACACGCTGGGATAGAAACTTTGTTTCTCGGTTTCCTTTAATTCTACTTGAATTTTACAAAAATTTAAAAACGATCTAAGTTTCCAGTCAAAAAAAAAAAAAAAAAAAAAAAAAAAAAAAAATAATACAAATGTAAATCTGTAAGGTATTTCGCTTATAGTGGTCCGTTTATCTTTGGGAACGAAACCCTTAAAGCTAAGCCTTAGTGACTGCTCATTTGCTGTATAGGCTTATCACACTCCCGAGATGCATATATCAGTTCCATCAAAATGCTGCACAAGAATACCTATCGTTAGACTCAATATTTCATTGAGAAAGCGTTCCACACATCTATTTTTACGTTGGAACTTTAATGTCAATTATTTTAATGTAAGAAAATCCTACTTGTATTAGAAATAAAAAGTTATTTTATTTAGATGCACTTTTCTACTTAATAATTCATATTTTACATCATGCAATTTCATTGCCTGTATTAACTCATAAACCAATAAATACTATTTTATCTTTACACCATAATCCAATGAATCATTGATTACTTAACTCGTATTGTTTGTATCTTAACTGCAGTTCAATGAGCGTAACCTCTCGGTCGCACATCCGAAAATTCTGCTTCACCATAGCTGGTGCAGTTAACCATTTTCTCTGCTCCATAGACAACGCTTGGCTGCCTTCTACTTAAAATGCAATCTGTTACACTTAACTTAGAGGCATTCAATTTAAAATAACAGACAGATATAAGGTGTTCCTGTGTGCAGTAAACAAAACTGTAAGAAATTATTGATATTAGTATCGTTTATCATTCTAGATTACCCGTCGTTGCGTCAGAAGACTACTTTGAATAACTTGAGAATTCAAAAAATTAATTTCCACCTTTTGGGCGCCTTTACTCTTCGTTCGTGTTATGGACTAACTTTTGAAATTCTCAAAGTACGGTAGTATAGATAAATTATTTTACCAGGATGATTGAAGTATCTGTTATAATCTGAATTTAGCCGGAAAATAGAACTGTTGCCATATTTATCAAATATTACTTTTTCCTCTTTCCTTACACTCCATATACGTTTGTTATTCAACATTTTACTCTACTGAATCGTCTACGTGATTGATCGCATTGTCTTCGAATATTTCTTCTGATATTTTCTGTAATTCTGAGTCATCTGTTCGAACCCTATTTTCTATCCTGTTATGCGATTTTAAAACGTTCAGTATTTCCAGTTAGCATTGTCAGGAGTGGATCGCTCTCGCTGCAACAATATTGAAACTTTGACAGACGTGAATGATGTTCATGTTTCAATCTACACAAAAACGAAAATTAAAAGAAATTTTAACTGGCAACTCCTTCTACTGCAAACAAGAAATTCTTTCAAAGGTATCTACAAAATAACTGTCGATATTTGATACAAATATAGATTATGTAATTGATATACATATTATTCTGTGACAGTGCATTGTTCTGAAGTATACATCTACTTTGTTATGAAACTACTCTGCTGTAAATTTACTCCTTTCCACGTCCCATAGTCATCGTCCTATATTAGCTTCCGCATAAAATGAATGTATATATATTTACATAATACACTGAATACAAAATTGTATTGGAAGTAAATTTTCAGAATTAGTATAAATCGTATTTTCATATTTAAATCAACTTGCCTCCATACAATTTTTAACTTTTCCCTGTTGTAATAATCCCATACCTATTTTCCCTATGTAACAATACGTCAGCATCTTCGTTGTCATCGTTTCATAAAAATATCAGGCTGAACACCCGTGAAGACTATGTTGCATTTATACGCCGGGAAAATCTCCGTTCACATGTCAGCATATATATACATATATGTGTGCGTGTGTGTGTGTGTGTGTTCGTAAAGGGTAAACGCAGGTTGTGACGCCATTGCACAAAAAAATGTCAGACCATAGGACATGAAACTGGAAAATAGGTGTGAGGGGAAATTACGACAGGAACATATGCTTTATCCCAAATAAATTTAATTAAATATCCCAGACAGTTTGTAAATAGATACGATTTTTGAAGTTTGAAAATAGATATACAACGCTGCATATTTTGATGCCTCTAATTTTATTGCTATTTACCCTTGTGTTATTTAAACTAAATAAAACGCAACTTATTGTGTTCGCGTTTTGTCTCTTTCAGACATCATCAGTGCACCAAGAAAGAAATATCCATTTAAAATCATCAATCTGCACCATTAAAGTTGTATTCTGTTTCAGTATACATAACTATTCTCGCTTGTTATCCTCGTATATTGAGGTCACGGTATTCCATCACCAGCTTTATTTCG
This sequence comes from Vandiemenella viatica, assembly GCA_031002005.1. NCBI lineage: Eukaryota > Metazoa > Arthropoda > Insecta > Orthoptera > Morabidae > Vandiemenella > Vandiemenella viatica. The sequence continues at coordinate 235,030,892 of CM061919.1, read as the reverse complement.
CAGTGTGTTGTTACTCATTCACACATTACATTTCATGACGTTTGGACTATTCATGAGCGTCATCCTGCATATGTACGACACGCCAACTTATTTCGGCGCGTTGCTTTAATTAAACTCCCAAGTTGAATAATTTAACGCAGAAAAATAAATTTCTAATATTTCCTATTTACACATCAACTGAGGTCTCTAATAAACCTTGTATCGTCTTCTAATACAACGTACAAACCTTATAAAAACAACTGACTTGAAACATTGTAATGTTCTGAGAATAATTCCGTGAGATATTAAGGCAGAGGAATAATTTGGTTTTTTAATATGTGACAGCTGGGACACTTATATGATTCTGACACTGGAAGCAATATTACGACACATGACTCAAGGAGGGATCATGCATGACGCTACTCATGAAATTTTAATTTATCACCATTAGTGTGAAGAACGTACAGTACATTTACAGGAAATCAATCGTAGGTTTATGAAGCAAATAAAATTCTACGTACTGGGCAGCAACATGAATGTTTTTTAAGCTATTAGTGGTAAAATACATTTTTGTATTTAGGGTTTTACATTACGATGAACAAATGTATGTTACATTACAGATAATTTGCATATATATCGTTTTGAGAGATGGCATACATTAAACTAAAAATCGTTTTTTTTACAGTTTACATTAAAAACTGGGTGCCCCAAAAAAGTAAAATTGAAAAAAATAGTATCTGAATCAGGCAGTAACATCGTTATTTCATCGCAAAGTAGAACGGACAGAGTAGCCACGTCCGCGTTCATTAATATTGATGAAAACGAACGTCCCACGCGCTTCCCTTGCCACCAGAGGACGCACCGCTATCCTGGACATTCGAAATTGAAAATTAAGACAAAAATGCGAGCAGGAATATTACGAGGAGCTCCTTTTTCGTTAAAAAATTTCTTGCAAAGGCAAGCTTCTCCATAACTGACATTCCTGTGGTTGATATTTAATGTTTCGGAAGAACTGTACTTTATTATTTACTAGCTTGGTTCACGTTTTTTTGCTACCTTCGCCTAAAGCTTTAAGTCTCGTCGACGTCGAGGTTATTAGAGGCGGGAAGGGACTGGGAGCAAGAAATGGAAGGAATTCGGCAACAGCCTTTTGAAGAAGATTGTTTATTCACACTTAAAATAACACTATGGAATTAAAAATTTCAGGGAGCTATAAACGCCACTTCGGAGCATATCTGGATGGACTTCTTCTCCGTGACCATTTTTGTTAACGCATATATTGAGCCCATTCATTTCACCAGAGTACTCATATGATGTTTCTGTAACGTAGAGTATATTATGAAAAAAATTTACTCTTGTAAAGTTGTAATGTAGTAATGATGTAATGTAAATATGTAGTAATGTTTTAAGGTTTCAGTAAACCTATATTTTTTAAAAAAGAAGCGACAATCGCGGCATTCTCCTGGACTGATTTGGGGAAACCGTGGAAAAACCAAATCTGGATGGCCAGGACAGGGATTCGAACCCGGGTGCTCCCGAATGTGAGATTTGGCTCACGTGGTCTGTTAATGTATGGACCTCCCGGTTATGTAACAGCTAACTTATCACCACATGAAAAGTAACTTAATTCCTCCAAACAGTACGCTGGAATCACGAAAAAAATTGCGATTGCAAAAACGACCTAAACTTTTTCCGTGAATCGCGTTCAACGAAAAATGGATACTAATCTGTAAACAATTTCATCCTAAATTCCTCAACTTTCCGAATCCACCTCAAAATGATAAATAACCAATTTTACGCCCAGGACTAGGTGCTGAACTTAATCCAAAATACCATCGAAATCCAGTCAGTAGTTTTTGCGTCAATCCCGATAATCCATATAGAGAGACAGACACAAAGTTAGAAAGCAGTAGATTCTTTTTCTGTAAGTCATTAACAATGGTCCAAACACATTTTTTCAAGAATATTTTAAATACACATACTTCCTTTGGAATTTTGAATCTGTCTTATTTATAAATAACTGTCTCTATAAGAAGGCAAGCACAATAATACTGTGTGTGTGAAGTATACAATTACTATGGCAGTATTTAGTTTACATTTTTTTTTTTAAAAAATTTGGTAATGCGTCATATGATTTGATAGGGTTTTCGCATGTTGGAAGCTAATGTTCTCTGATATATAATACTACTCTATGTGACCAGGAATGTAGCAAGAAATGATAATCCGTTCGTACCGAGTAGAGACGAACGCCACAGCCCACACTGAATATGAGATGAACATTCCTTTACGGGATATCCACGTAATATCAGGGCACAGCACAAACACTTCACACGTGGAGTTCTGTTAACATTTTTTATTGACTATAACTTGAGTTATTTATTTCTTCAGTTTTCGAAAATATAGATCTTTAGAATACAAGGAAAACGTCGATCAAACGACTGCATCAAAGACTAACATTCCAATAAGCGTACCGACCATAGTGAGTGATAGGTAACGCTCTGGCCTCACTATCGGGAGAACGCGGTTTTCAATGGTTTTCCCAAATCACTCCAGCCTACCTGCCTGTCGTCGATTAGGCGTAAAGCCATAAGCAAAAATAATAATAATAATAATAATAATTTAAAGAAATTGTGGGATTTAATTTACGGTAAAGATACCAAATATACTAAATCACAAAGCATTATGCTTTGCTGCTAGATGAAAAACAAAATGTAAACGCCTTACTAAGCACGGGCGAAGCAGGGGAAAGTGTTAGTAAAAAATAACTCTTTTGTATGTAATTAATTGTTCATTGATCAATATAATGTTGATTTGGATTTTGGTGGACGACCTTTTTTCGTGTTAAAATTTTTAAATATACTCTTTCAGTGATAAATGATTTTTCAGATACTGTCTTATAATTGAAAAGAACACAAATGCTGTAATACGATATTGTAGAGGTAAGAGATCACGTCGAACAGCAACCAACCGGTCGCTAAGAAGATATTATCCATTCGAGGCATAAAGCAGAAATTTCAGTTGTTCGGTTGCCAGAGGCAGCGCTGAATAGCGCCGATCGATGTGGCCGGACGTGCTCTTTCGTTGGCGGTATTGCTAATCTGGTCACACAGCTGCGCGGTACGACATGGACCAGCAATTTGTCTGAGCGTGAAATGCGAGGGATCGGTTCGGGAAAATCCTACAGTGACATCAGGCTGTGGAAAAAAGTTACTATTCCAACGTATAAAGGCATGCAGCGACATATCCGATGATATATTTCCAATAGGATCGACTTTATCGAGACTGTGTTGCTTGCCACATGATGATCAGTGTTGAGAATAAGCAAGAAAGTAAACTCACAGAGATTGCTGCATTATGTGTGATAATCTTCTTCTTATGAATGCCTCACCCGTGTTCGGGAGTAGGTGGTTACCACAAGAAACGTTTTTCTTTGAAACACTGACAGAGAGGATTTCCGGAAGGTAACCACAGTATTCAGAAAAGGCCTCTTTTATATCAACTGCAAATTATAAACCATAGAGCAGAAATTATGCTGTTGGATATTTTGGATGAAGATACGTTATGTGATCAATGATTTGTTCAATTAAATACGCGACCCAATTTTTCTGTCTTAGTTTTTAATGCGGTATACCCTCGAAGATGTCTATGAAATTATATCCCCTTATAGATATAATAATTACAGGTATAATCGGAGACAGTTCTTGAGACCACTCCACTTGTGGTATCTTTCGCTCGAGACACAACTAACAGTACGTCTTGTTGTAGAAACACTCAATGTAAGATAGTCCGGAAGAGTTTTGCGTCTTTACACTTTACTTCTGCGAGATTCCTGCATTTAGGGACAAGTTTCTTTTATTAATCGGTAAAGTAACTGGAAATTCATGTAGACAATATCTTTAATTGATTGGCCACCTACAAGGTATAATTTTCCGTCGTATAATTATGCCAAGAGCTAAGAATATTGGGGAGAGGAGGGGTCTCGCGAATTGTGTATACAAAATAATGTACTTCACTGTATTCAGTACAATGGTCATATAAGACAACCGTCAGAACGGGTGGACATAGGTCGATAGCCGATAGTTATTAAGTTAAGTGGCAAAACGAAAAAGTTCAACATAGTTACATGTTACATGGTTAACACTTTTCAGTATGTAAATATCTGTATGTCAGCATTAATTATAATGAGTAGCACCAATTTAATTTGATTACTTCTTTTCATCTCTCCCTGCCAATTCTTTTTTCGTCACTTTGTGATGATGAGTGCAGTAGGGTTTTCTGATCACTTACACATTACGGACGTTTAACTATGAAAATATTACGTGAGACGCAGACGTTATCAATTAGTACTGCTTCCAATGCCGCACTGGTGAATCTATTCTCCATTTGTCCAAAACGCTGGCAACTATTGCATTGCTGTTTAAGATTGATATAAACACACCTCTCCAATATATGCTAAATATGTATGTCAGCATCATATAAACAAATATACATGGCTGTTTTTGTAGTTTATATTGCGATAGATGATGATGAATTGCAACTTCTAGAAACAGGTATAATATTTAAGATACATTTCGTTCTCTTCCTTTTTTTTTCTTATGGATTTACGTCTTGTCGACTTTGAGTTCATTAGAGCCGAGAAAGGAGTGGGGGCAAGGAACGGAGGGGTATCCTAGCATTGAGCTGGAGTGATTTTAGGAAACCATGGAAAACCCAAAACTGGATGATCGGATGGGAATTGAATCCTGCGTCCTCAGGAATGCGAGGCCAAAGCGTTACCGCTCACCCATTACATTCAGTCCGTTCCTTGTCCTCAACCCTCTCCAGTCTCTAATGACATCGATGTCGACGGGGTTTAAAGCACGAGGAAAAAAAGGAGAGATAGCTTTTAATAATGCTGATTCGTAGATCTTCAATATTGTTAATGTTTAGAATGACAACATCTTCAGTTCAAATATACACTGATGGGTCAAAGATACCTTCAACATGTAGGATAGGCTGTGCATTCTACAGCCCTGAGACACAAGACGCTCAGAAGTTCCGCCTTCCAGGATACCTTCCACTCTACTCGGCGGAAGCCATTGCCATAAACCAGGTTCTTATATACGCAAGAAGATTTATACGCCGAAGTATACTAATACTCACCGTTTGACTTAGTGTTCTTCGGTTCTTAGCCATACCCGTTATACACCATCGACCTAATACATACTATATCAGTATAATTCAACAGACTGTAGAACTTAATTAACGCGGTTCCACCGTTAATTATAGCTGGATACCCGCGCGCTCTGGAATTAGACATAACGAGCACGTCGATATGTTAGCCAAGGAGGCATGTAGCTCTTTAGCAGGAAGGCGTAAGCTGTTGTATTCGCACCAACTGACAAAATTGTGTAGGATTTTTCACTGTCAACTTGGAAGACGAACATGTTTTCACACAATCGTTCTTCTGGTTGAAAATGACGAGATCCATCGTCAGCGTATGAAGGTAAAAAGGCTTGTAAAAATATAATGTTACAGGAAATCTCCTTCATCAAACGTCTGCTGTTCAATATATTCGCGCTGCGAAAGAAACTTCTTTAACTAATTATACTAAAATATACTAAAATACTTAAAATACACCACATTGATCCACTCAATTATGAAACTGTTTAGCAAATCATACGTACTTTGATGTGTCGTACTTCTCAGAAAACGACAGAACAAGTGGAAGTTGTTTGTTGGGCCGTATTCTGCACGTGAGTTGAAGGTTATATAAAGACGTAGGGATTTGGAGGTTCTGTAACCTGCTTTACAAAGGTAATTAATATGTATGCGACTAATCGAGCATCTTAAGGGTGCGTTTATGTTGGAGCTGCGATAAACGATGAGAGCGGCGATACTAGCAAAGCGAAGAGAAGTGAAATATTGTTGACAATGGAAGCGTTCATACTGGAGCAGCGCGGAGAGCAACGCATAATAGCAGAATAGCGATGAGAGCGACGCTAATCACTGCGAGCATTTTCTTCGTTATTATCGCGGATGGCTGTCGATCGGTGAAATTTTTAGTAGGTCCCTTTTGTGATACTGTAAATACAAAAATCACCATAACAAATTATAAACAAATTGCAAGATTAAATGACCGCTAAATATAATGCAACACATACTTATAAACGTTTTTAATTACTACGAATTCCATAATTGAAACTCATTTTAATATGTTTACGTTATGAACTTAAGATTAAAGTTTAAAATTAAAGATAAAATATTAATACACACAAAGGGAAATGGTACATGATTTACTGAAAAAAATATTTTTCTAGTAAAAATAATGTAATTTATAAATATCAAAATAAATGCATAATATGTAGAAATTCGAATTAATTTATTTCGAATTGTAATAAAAGTAGATTTTATATACCGTAAGATGCGGGTATTTTATGGTGTCAAATTCTTATTATTTGAAATGCTAGTTTTGCTTTAAGTTGGTGCTCAATAACTTCTCTGTCAATAATGATATTATGTAGCAAACAAATTCTCAGCTACGTCTACAGAAGTTTCTATTGTTGTGGCTAAAGTTCTCCAATTAGAATAAATTATGCCAAAGACATATTTGACGGTTCTTCATGTTCTTGACAACCTACCATTGAAATATCTGCCTGCATCTAAACATTGTCTATAAGGCTATAGTAAATTATTTAAAAATGGATAAACTCGGTCACCGATAAAATCATGAAGTTCAGTAATTTCAGAATTTGGCAGAGGGATTTTGAAAATTCAATCTTCCATCTTTTAAAGATACATACAGAGCAGCATATCTAACTGTTCCACCGTCACTCTGTTTACCGTAACCTCCAGCTTCAATTTTTATTAATTTATAGTTAGTATTGAACAATCCTTGCAGAACAATAGAAAAAAATTGTTGTATTTATGGAACATCAAGGCAGTGTGCTGGACAAGCTCTGCCGTGTTTTCCGACGATAGCGCCCATGCAATTCGGAAACTTACAAATATTTTAAAAATCTGCAGCCATTTTTTTTTTTTTTTTTTTACGAAATTCTGTTCCTCTGGAATTATCAGCTGCAGTGGTTGGAATATTTTCCATAATTATTTCTCTTACAATTTCTAAAACTGTTGCATTGCAACTCCGATACGAAAGGAATACGCTTGATTTCTTACATGTCTGGCCGGTTGACAATTGCGCGCTATACAAAACACGATTCTACGCTACTATCGAAGCTCCAATATAAACACTACACAAAGAAAGAAATTGAGCGCCGCTCTTGTCGCCGCGTTTATCGTAGCTCTCATCGTTTATCGCAGCTCCAACATAAACGCACCCTAAAGGACATTTAATCTAAACTATGTTTTCTATGGAACAGTGAATCGCTGTTATTACCTATCTACATATAGATTGCCTGGCAACTGTTACGAAATGGTATCTGTCGTGCAATGACGAATTGTGATTATTTGTCCTGTTCGAATAGTAGCAGATAAAATAAAAATACAAGAGTAGGGAATTTATAGCGTCACTCAGAAAGAAAGTACATATTTTAACGATAAATACAGTAACTAAGACAAGAACATGAAATATTCACAATTCCGGTAGTATCCATTGAAATTCCTCGGCCGATAAATTGGATACATTTTTGTAAAACGTTTTTTTATCAGAACAGTAGTCTGAGGAAATGGAAACACCCAAGGCTAATTTCATTAAATAAAAATCGGAAGAAAATCTCTCAACTATGTTTGCCGTTTTCCAGGTATCTATTTACCGACTGTTCAGTATTAAAAGCTATTTACTTAGTGAATAGTGTTACTCTGTAGGTAAAATTCGAATTGTCTGGTAAAGCAATATGAAGACGAGAAAAAAGACAAGTCTTCTATCCTCAAACATTGGCCTAGACCTCAGAACATACTGTATGTATGGAAAAATGATGCTTGGACTTAAGGAATATCATAAGGAAAGAAAATTTAAGTATTTGCAGTGTGGTTCCGTAGGAGGATGTTGAAAATTATGTTGACAGATAGAGCTCGAAAAAAACTTTTTCTCTCTAAAACATGGACGAAGAACGAAGCTTATGAAATAGTCGTTTCAGAGAAAGAAGAGCCAGGAAAATAAGCTACATTTGGGGATAAGCGGGATTGGTTAATTTTTCAGTGGAGACAAAACCCGAAGGAAAGAACTGTAAAGGATGACGAGGATTTGGATATAAGAAACAGATAACTGAGGACTCAGTTTGTTACGGGTATATTTAAATTAATACATTAAATCACAATAGTATGAGATAGAGAATTAGATCGAAGTTATAATGCAGGCTGATTGACACAAGTTTTAATTTAATTTAATTGCAATGGAGCACAGGCTTCGGTGGCAATTTCCATACACCCCCATCTTCCCCCTATCCTGCAGTCACCTACATTTGCCTTCTACAAATTTTATCTTTAAATTCTTTCAACGTTTTTGGTAAATTATTCATGATTTCTCTTAGTAACTCATTCCAATCCCTGATATGCTGATATAATTTTTTTTTAAAGATGTAGATTACAGATATTAGAGAGTGGGATTGCATGAGTAACCGAAGGGATTAAATGCATTAAAAATAAATGGGATTATGGCATAATTCAAATAAAAAAATAATTAAACTCAATGATAATATAAATGAACAAGCATATTTAATAAAAATTTATGTTGGGCCAAACAAAGAAATTCATTTTTCGGGTGATTGGATTTCTTGCGGATATTTTCATCAGGTTAACGCTAACATTGCGACAGGTAGCTGTTACCGGAAGGGACGTTCGGTGTTAGGTCTCGAGAGCAGCTTTCAATCACTTGGCTGCCGGCCTTACCGGATCGGTTTGGAAGGAAAAATTTCCCCGTTCTACCCTCCAACACAGGGTGGTAATCATTCCCAGATGGTTTTAAACAACGGGTGGAAACCTCGTGTTTCCGATGGTGTCCCCACACTCCGCAGATCATACATCGCCGGGAACTACTCGAGCTCAAATTCAAAACCAGAAGTCACGACGACGCTTGAATCAGAAGCGGTTCGAATCCCCGTCCGGGCATCCAGATTTGGGTTTTCCATGGTTTCCCAAATCACTCCAGGCAAATGCCGGGATGCTTCCTTAAAAAGGCCATGGCCGAATTCCTTCCCATTCCTTGCCCCCATCCTTTCCCGTCTCTAAAGACCTCGCTGTTGAGAGACGTAAAGCAGTTAAAAAAATAAGAATCAGAAGCCCCCTCGATTCCACTCCTTCTACCAGCACGCCTTGGCCCACCCTACCGGGCTCGTCGCCGCTGTGATTACCAATCCCGTGTGGTTGGAAACTCCATCTCTCTTTCAATTGATCTATCACGCAAAATATTGTCATGACATAATCATTTATTACAAAAAAAAAAAAAAGGTCTGTGAATGGCCGAGACGTCATCTTGCAGGATAGCCTCAGAAGCACGCTGGATGTGAAGAGAAATAGTTGTACACCGCCAGGAACAATGGCTGTACCTCAGGCAATTGTAGCACTGAAGGAATTCCGGTTGGGTCGGCTTCTTCTTTTAATTTCTGACTGGGAATTCCATCAGAATGTTGATGTTCCTGATGTTTGCCTGCCTCTCGCTGGACTTGAACATGAAAAGTGGTATTTTGACGTCCATCCCCGTTTGGTGTATTTGGTGTACAAGTCCCGCCTCCACTCTTTGCTTGGCGAGCTCCGCATCAACAACTTCTTCTCTGTATTCACCGGGAGATCGCGGGACGGTTCATACCATTAGTAAGGAAGAAAGGCGGGACCCGCAACGGCTGGTTTCATGAAACCATTGCGGCCGGCCAATCGGATCACTCAGCAGCAGCTTCTCCAGTAGCGGAGTCTACGATCACTTCACTACTTCAGATAGTGCAGTCACTGGCAGAAGCCACCAACAGGTTACGGGAGAAAATCACAAGCGCACCTGTCTAGGCAATTACTCTCTCACAAGCAAGTAAACACATGACTGAGCTTTGACTACTGTCAACATCACCATAAAGCAAAAGTAGGGGCAGATGCCGCCAAACGAAGGCGTCAGGTAACCCTCCATCATTACAGCGAGCTCCTTCGAAGCTGGCAGCAAACTCGGCCTCCTGCTGCGAGGAATCATATCCTCTTTTCCCAATACTCAGAACGCCTCTAACCCCAACAGAAAGAGCCCGGAGTGCTTTCACCGCTCTTCCAGTAGTTCTGAGGCAGTTGCGGCTAGTCGTGAGCGCTGCCGATACAGTCATTCTGCTCACTTAGATCGAACATGTCGTAGTTTCAACTGCCTGTCAACGTATTATTCCGCAGAGCAATGCTCCCCCGGTGTTTAGTAAAGTGCAGAAGCGATGTCTTCGTTTTATTCCTTTGAAATAGCTCTTTGGTTACTACAAAATTCCCGCTTAGGGAGCGTCTATAAACCACGTAGCTTCATTTTGGCCCGCTGTGAACCCCCACTCCCCCTCCCCCCCACGTAGTCCGACGTGGATTTTGTCTTTATCTCCACGTCCCGCCCCCCTCGCGTGGCAAGTAGCTTTTTTCCCTATTGACATTTCGTACCGTTTTCTCTTGTCAGACTACCGTAAATTGCATACGGAGATAATTAAATTACGGAAATGAATACATGCTGTTGTGTGTTCTGTACCTTATTTTAACTGTGACAAATAAAATGAATGAAAAGCTACATGGGCTGGCTCGGAAACCCTCCCCTCCCCCCACGTAGCCCAGCGTAGATTTACAGCCAACCCCTCCCACCCCCCTAGACCGAGCTACGTAGTTTATGGATGCTCCGTTATTTACAGTGATATTTCATTATTCTATATCAGGCTGCTAACTCTTCTTAAAACTATTTCTGCACGCCACACTCTTTCGCTTGGATCTCTATCGTCCCTTCTACTTTTAGCCACAAAGCCTCTCAGTTACATAAAACATTAACCTTTTTCGACTGATCTCGTGCCATAATTTCCAAAGGCGTTAACGTGGTTTATGCAGAAGGTATACATCGCCGAGCCCCAGGCTGAGAGGTTTTATCAGATTAACGCGGCTTCACCCCAGTCACTGATAGCCTCAATTCCGAAAGTGATGAAAGCGATAAAGAGAAAGAAAACTTCTTACATTGAGTGCCGGCCATAGAGTTTCGTATCGAAGTTTTCTCAACTGTGGCTTATTGATTTTTACTGTATCTCGCGGCGTATTAACTCAAAAAAATCATTATATTTTCACTGTGTTTTATCTACACTACTTCAATATGCGAAAGTAACTATCCCTCTCTGCTTGTTTGTTACATTTTCATGACCAAACGGCTGAAGCATCGTTATGAAATGTGACAACGAAGTACTACGTATCATTATGAAGACAATGGGGTACTTTTTTGTATAAATAATATATTTTGTCATGAAGTTTGTAAAACTAACCGAAAGACAGAGAAACAGCCTGCAATGTTATATCACTCGCTCTCGTTTCTGTTTCTCTCACGGAAATTTTGTGCGTTGCCTGTTTAAAATTTGATATATATGTGCAACTTATTATATCTCGTAGTATAGATGTCGATAAACGCTGCACCAAACAATTATTTAATATTTACCTAAAATTTTTACAAATTAGTTATGTTCATCAGAAAGGTTCAGTGGTAGAATGGTAATTAGGGAATGGCTTTCCCGTCATATTATTCCGACTTAGTGGGACACTTTTTACGTAGCTCATGGTTTTATATATCCAATTCTAGCAATAAAATTCTAAGGTAACACGTATGAAGTCTCGAGTAATAGCTAGAGGCTTAATATTTCCCTCAAACTAAACGGATTTTATTTATGTAAGCCTTTTGTAAAAATCAGTACACAACCTCATCGTTTTCAAATATTTAACAGATTTATTGATATCTGGATGGATTTAAATAAAAACATCAACAGTGCAGAATAAACAGAAGTGAGCGGCTGAGCTAAAACATTTTCCACCGTTCAAGCGAACTTTGTGTTTTGGAGTTTCTAGGTTCAGAAGCAGAAACATTTTTACAGTGGCTGAAATTCAAACAACAAACATTATATTAAACTATTATTTAATGAAAAATACCATTGCAACTTTCGCATATTACGGACTCATTTCACCTTTTTTCGAGATACCTTCAGCGATCCATTGTTTTCTGAATATGTTTGCACTTTATACATTTTTTACAGATGGATTTGTCTGAATGTTATTGTAGTTACATTTGCATATAGCTGTTATAGTGCAGATATAATTTCATTTCTGTCAAGATGCGTGGTAGCTGGTCACATTTGCTTCCAACCAAAACACCTCCACCTTTGTACAAAATTACAGAGATTGGAGGCATTAGTGAAGATCAGGCGTATGCAGATCTAAAGAAGAGGACAGATCTAAAAGTAGGCGCCACCAGTATCATAACTGCCACAATGTCCACTAGTTCGTCTCCTGCCTAATGTACAGACGCTTTTAATTAAGTGGGATTTTTCTGTACTTATTAGAAACGAAATTATATAACTAATTGTTGGGTGAGGTATATAATACCTACGAACTGGTTGTACAGCCTAGCAGTGATATGCCACTGCAAATACGGCAACACTGCTCTTTTCAGCCAAAAGAATTAGTATTTGGCCGCAGTTATATCAAACAATTTCTACAAAAGTACAAAAAAACTAGCTAGTATTTATGCCGCTGTTTTACTTCGTGGGCGTAGAAATTCGTTTGACTTTAAAAAAAAATACACATTATCATTACGCTGGTTAGCGTGTTAATTTTTGATGCCGTGGTTCCAGCATCGCTTTCCATCAACGTGCTCTATTTCAGATAAATGAAGAAATAAATAACAAAAAATTGCCTAGTCAATAAACAATAGTAAACGTATCTAAAGGTGTGGAATGTTTATCTGTATTGCAGTTTAATCTTTGGTGGGTATTTCGTAAAAATGCGTTCATTTGAGACGCAGTTTGATTCGTAGTGCCTATCTGTTCTTAGTGCGAATGAATTACAATTTCTTGCTCTGTTCACCTGTCATATAGAGTCGCATAATATCCTCAGATTTTAAGACAGATAATATGTTTTCATACTGTGTTAGACCCATCCAAATTCATGAGATGTTTTTTTTTTTTTCCCGATGGGTCCTCAAACCTTCAGCCAGACGCAGATCACTTACAGGTTTATGATAGTACAGATAGGTAGATACAATGTAGATTGCATCAAAGTAGATCATATGTGTGCGAGAGCTGGATGTGAGGGAGTGTGGGCCAGCAGAAAGTCACTGTTCTTGGAATCTGTTATCCAAGGTCCTTTGTCCTAGAGACAACTGCGCTTCAATAGAGCATTCTGGGAAAGCCCTGACGTCAACAACGCCTACTGACCGGTGGTATGGGGCAAGCTGACCTTGCCTCTGCAGCCAACTGTGGCTTCTACGCAGGAGAAAAAACTCACGCTATAATTGGCTAGTTGACTAAATTTGAAAAATAGGTTAATACTTTACCTCATTATCCATTTTACTCAAAAAACGTATTATTTTTTAAAAATTCGAACATTTATATTACGTATTTTGAATTTTTTATAAAACGAATTTAAATTTACCTCGAAAACGCTTAAGACTGTCATGGCGTCTTGAATGACGTCACACAACGCGAAACAAAACAAAACAGCCGTGTGTGTATATGGCAGGTGTCAGTTTTCTTTAATTAAAAATCAATTCCTCGTTTATATGTACTGTGTAGTGCCTCAGAGTAAACGCACAACAATAGAAAAGCCAAACAAGTAATGTATATATGTTGCAAAGAATGAACGAATACAGAAAAATTGGTTAAAACTTGCAAAATCTAAATCTAAAGCAAAACTGATTAATTTTGTAGAACAACTACTTTTCAAGTATTGATAACATAATAAGGTATGAGTTGTGGTTTTTATGGTTTTGTGATTTAAAATCTTTCTTTAGTGTTACGTTTAATATAATAAACACACTCTGGCAGCACTATCATTACCGTGGTGCCACAATCTGATGATAGGTTCGAATGCAGCTCGATGAAACAAATATAAAAATATATATATTTTTAAATATCTCTCAAGGTTCTCGAGATAACTGAAAGGTGATGTTGTTAGGCTGATATGAAGCTTAGTGCGGACTGGAAATTGGCAGTGCAATAGCTTTAAAATTTACCAAACCTGTTTTTGAGGATGTACTTTTCTAGAAAAGGTGCATATAAAAGCAAAAAGAAACTTACCTTAGACGTGATGCAACTGAGAAGTTACGATACAGGCACGGCACAGAATTAATATTACTTAAAAACAACCATATCCAATGACACTATTCTCGCCAAAGATAGTATCGAAGCGAAGAACGAAAAGTTTTGTTATTTCTGCTTTATCTATTTAGCACTTGCTTATACTTCGCAAATGTAATCAATTAATTTCCAAAACGTATGTCTAAGCAATAGGTTATTGTTAACGAAACTGAAATAATGCTATTTAAGCTTATAAAGTATAATTGACACTTGTGTATACTTACATCGAAATTTTAACATTGCGGAATTCCGATGGTCGAAAGTCGACGTTTGACGAGAAAAATCTGCTAAGAGTTACGGCGTCAATTTTGGGCAAATTGCTACTTTTATATATATAGTCTTTATATATATAAAAATCTCGTGTCACGATGTTCGTCCGGGATGAACTCCGAAACTACATAACTGATTTAGATGAAATTTGGCTTAATGTGTGTGATTTAGTCCAACTTAAAAGATAGGATAGTTCTTATCTGGATTATCGACCACAATATTTATTATTTGCGAAATAAATGTTCATTAAATGTTTGTCATAGGACAATGGTTTGTAATTATTTGTAAGACACCGAGGCTAAGCGGTATGCTGGCTAAGTGGTTAGGGCGTCTGACTGGAGATGGAAAGGCCCTCGGTTCGAGTCCCTGTCTCGGCGGGAATTTTTATGGACACTTAACCCCTCATCAACCCACGGCGCAGCATGGTGTATGAGGTGAAATACGCCAGGACCGTACTGTGGTTCGGATTCGATGTTAAAATGTAGGTCCCCTGTACCAGGTAGGATGGGCGGGCTAGGTAAAAGCGGCTAAGACAGGGGCAGAATGCCCAGCCAGTAGAAACCAGGTCATTACGACCACACGTAATTATTATTATAGTTCCATAAGATTCTAACAGATGGCGATGTGTTAACTTATATATACAACACTTGGTTAGCTAGGTTGGGTAATCATCCAGTAGATCACGTTCTGTTTCAATTTATTTATGCTACAGTTTATTCCTAACAGATGGCGGTGTGTTAATTTATCGAACCATTCAGTAGATGGCGTTGTATTACGCTTTATTTATGCTACGGTCTATTCCACGCCATATGTGTGAGTTTCTTCAATTTTAATTGTGCTGTGTATTGTGTTATAATTATACTGTATTGTTGTTAATCGTTTGTGTGTCTTTATACCTAACGACAAAGTAATTGCACACATGGATATAACATTGAAGAAAACGTTACGATAAATTCGAATCGTGTAAGCATTTCTCGCTAACTTATCATTTTTCTTCTTCTTTTTGTTATGGTCAGCTAGACTCCACGTGTCAATTTCAATTCCTCTCCTGTTGTTTTTTCTTTCTTCCTCCCCAGTACTCCTTCATTATTGCACTCCTCTCTACCTTTGAATCCTGCCATATTCAAAGTCTACTATCAAAAAATTTTCTTTCCATACGGTTCACTGGTATTATTTCGTTTCAAATCTTTCTAAACCTCTTGAAAGCCTGGTGCCATCCATGCTATAAACGTATCAAAAAATATCATTCTTCTTTTTCTGTTATTTTTTTCAATGTTATTTTATATTTCCTCATTAGTTCTTAACTTCCATTTTACTGTATTTTTCAATGGACCCAAAAATTCCGGTTTCACCACTGTATTATAGTGTCTTATTTTAAGGCTTTCAGAAAGGCACTTTTTGTTGTAATTCAAATATTTTTCAGTGAAATGTCGCCAAAGAATCTAACCTCGACAATGCGTGTAGCAGAGAGGCAAGACGCACGACTGTGCCTTCAATACGCCGTGGATATGTACGCCAAGGTTGAAAACAAGCATTTGCGATTTATTCGATGCAACCATGTTGAATTACGATCGGAGGAATACATCCTCTTACGAGATACTGTTATCGGCAATATTTATGAAAATTTAAACGCCAATGATATCACTAATGCATTTATTTTACCTTCAAGCTACATCGGCAGTTCACGGAACATGCAGGAATATATACAAGATGCGATGACTTACGTACGTCATTATGGTCGTCCAGATTTGTTTATTACATTTACATGTAATCCGAATTGGGAGGAAATACAAACTTTGCTATTACCAGGCCATCAATCAATGCATCGTCATGATGTCACGGCACGTGTGTTCTAACAAAAATTAAAATCATTCCTATCTGTATTTGATTGAGTGGCAAAAGCGAGGTTTGCCTCATTCTCACATTTTGAAGTTAAAATCCGTCCAGAAGAAATTGATCAAATAATTTCAGCCGAAATTCCGGACCCATTAATTAATCAAGAATTGTTTGACAGTGTTATCAGTCACTCGATCCACGGACCGTGCGGTGCTTTTAACATGACATCGCCATGCATGGAAGGTGGAAAATGTAAGAAGCGTTTTCCAAAGGAATATACGAATGATACTATTACGGATATCGATGGTTATCCGTTCTATCGCCGCAGAAACACTGAGAATGGTGGCCAAACATTTACAATGCGAATGTCAAATTCTAGAAACCAAGTTGAAATTAACAATCAGTGGGTCGTACCATACTCACCATTGCTTTCAAAAACGTATAAGGCTCTTATTAACGTCGAGTTTTGCAGTTCTGTAAAATCCGTTAAGTACGTTTGCAAATATGTTAATAAAGGCAGTGATTTGGCTGTATTTGAAGTTCAAAATGTAAATAAAAATGACGAAATAACACGATACCAAATAGGTAGATACATCAGCAGCAACGAAGCTATCTGGCATATTTTTAGTTTTCGAATCCATGAAAGAGACCCTTCCATCCAGCATCTTGCAATACATCTTGAAAACTGTCAACGTGTATATTTCACCGAAGAAAATATTTTCCAAAGAATACATGAGCCACCGAAAACGACAAACCACAAACTGAATTTTTCACATTGTGTCAAAAATCTTATGTGTTCCGCCAATTCGCAAAAACATTATTATACGTATACCGATGTTCCAAGCTATTTTTCATGGAACAAATTAGGTAAAAAATGGTAGCCACGTAAACAAGGAGAACCACATCCTTCGATCGCAGGCATATTCAAAGCAAAGACTTTACACAGTGAATCCAAAACAACGTGAATGTTTCTTTCAGCGTTTGTTATTGGTGAATGTTCCCGGACCAGCTTCTTTCGAATGTTTACGAACAGTTAATGGTCGAATGTTCAATACATGTCAAGATGCATGTCGCGAGTTGCAGCTGCTGGTAGACGACAATTATTGGGACCTGACACTTGCTGATGCAGCGTTGACAGCCACGCCGAATAGTATTCGTCAAACTGTTTGTAATTATTTTGACAACATGTTATCCAGCACAATCTTCGAGTTTGTGGAAAAAATATAAAAACAGTATGACTGAAATTTCAGTTTATATAAATATATATAAAATTATTTATTTATTTATTTTATAAATATCAATTTGTATATAATTTCAATTAATTAATTTGTAATGAAATGTAAATTAAAATTTTTTATGATCATTTGTCCTTAATTTAAACTCTCCGTAACTCTTTACCAATTAAATTTGAATTTCCAAATCGACTACAATGTTTCTGTCTTTATTAGTGAATTTTAATTTGACTACTTGAGGAATTTTAGAATAACATTAATCCAACGTACTATAATTAGTAAGTCACAGCAAAGCGTGACCGGGTCAGCTAGTATATATATATATATATATATATATATATAAATCCTGGTTCCATAGCGCATTACACTTGTCTTTCAGCATATAACTGAGAACAACTGCATTAACGTCACAAAAGATCCTACAAACGAATAATTTACCTAGTAACTTCTGTTCCACGAAAATGTCAACAACAACTTCGGCTTTTCGGATGGCGTTCGTGGTCACGTGACCGAAAGCCCGATTTTGTCAAATTTATTTTCGAAAAAATAATAATAATTTTTATCTTTTATTGTGAATAATTTAGTTTTTTTGTTATCTCCTTAGCATGATTAATCATTAAAAACTGCTATGGGTCCTATTTACTATTAGTGGACACGAGCCTAATTTCGAGCCTCTTCCATCAGTGTCAAATGAGGGAAGAAGATGTACTGTTATCGGCTATACAGATTGCCTGCCAACAACCGTGTTATTACTGTCTATATAACCATGACATTAAGCTGTATGATCGCTCATTCACACTAAGTTGGTTGGTTGGTCTTTGAGGACAGAAAGAGACGAGAATACCATATATTCAGGAAGTTGACTCACGAAGCACTTCGAGTGGTAGCAAGCAGAGAGTAATCCTTCGATCTTGAACTTTTGGATATACCCAGAACAATATACCGTTTTTGCCATTTCTTCCTCTTATGTGCTAAGAAAAACTATGTCCACATTTGTTCAACATTTGGTCGTTAGAGGCATGCGTCATGTTGCACGGGGAAGAGGCTTGGAAGGCATGCGTCAGGGGCATGTCCGAGATGTTCTTTCAATATATCAGGGAAAGCGTCTCTATGGATCGTTCGCACTGGGCTAGTAATTTAGTCGAGTGGCGAGTAGTTTAGTAGCTAAATTACTCGCCACTGACCAAAAAAACGTTAGCACTACTGTCGAGTACAGCACAAAAGTTCGTGGTATTTTGCCAGCAGGCTGCATCGCATTAAAATGAATGAGCTGATACAGCGTATGTTAAGCGCTCTTTTAGAAGAGATGGATGAAGAAGTTTATGCGATAAAGAAGAAAAAAAAGCTATGGATACGAAAATGGGTTAATAGAAGGAATGAACTAGGAGATACCAATTGTCTTCTAAAGGAATTAGCATTAGAAGATCCCCACGAATAGTTTGAGAATACCCAAAAGTTGTGTTAATGAAAATGCAGTCGCAAATCCAGTGGGAAGATACCAATTTAAGGAGTGAAATGTCGGCAAATACGTAATTACAGGCTGTTCTCTACTTTATTGCCACCGGATGTAGTTTATGGACAGTAACACCTCGAATTTATACACGAAAAATCGGGTATTTCCTAATTCATCACAGTGTGAGGAATCAATGAAGCATTAATGGAATTGAATTAATGTTTCATAGATATGCATCCAGTAAACTGAATCATTTTACTGAAGGAGTGTAAACTATTTCGGTACCTGCGCCTAAATTTTTGGACTACTTTTTTTTAACTTCTGCGAGTAGATTTTTATCGCTTTAGGTAGTACTTCTAATAACAATAGGAATAATATCTTAATGTATAATCTAGATGCTATTGTAATTAAATAATTGATAAAATTGTGCACTAAGCAGATGTTTTTAATTTACTTCTCACCAAATCTATGTTTATTGTATTTTCCAAATCCATGCGTGCAGGTTGCTTCCTTTGTTTGTTTTTATGGTTGGGGACTTAATATTCTACAAGTATTCATGTTATATATATATAGAAACAAATTTACAATTGTTTCTTCACTCCAGTGAAACGACATTTCTGCAGCAGCTAATGAACTCTACTAAAACTGTAGGTTTAGACTTGTTTAGCCGATAAGCGAGTGGGTAGTGGCGGGTGGTGGGGGGTGCTACTCGCCCAGTTTAATAGAACGAAACGGATCGACTCGACTAAACTACTCGACTAATTTTCATTGTTCAGACACGTTTAGTTACTAAATCACTCGCCACTCGACTAAATTACTCGCCCAGTGCAAACGAGCCTTAAGCTACTTTGGCCTCCTGTAAACCTACACCTCCCCCACTTAGTCCGACATTGCCTCTAACGCCTCAGCGTTGCACGTAGCTTTTCATCCTGTTGATTTGAGAAGACATTTTGTTCTGTTTTCTCTTATCAGACTATCATAAATTACATACGGAGATAATTAAATGATGGAAATAAATGTTCACATGCTGTTGTGTGGTCTGTACCTTATTTTAATTGTGACAAAAAATATGAATTAAAAGCTACGTGGTTTGGCTCGGAACCCATTCCCTTACCCCTCCCCCCCCCCCCCTTCCACGTAACCCAGCGTAGATTTCCAGCCAAAACACCTCTCTCCTCGACCAAGCCACGTAGTTTATGGACGGTCCCAGGAGGCACGGCGTGTTAAAAGCATTCCCAGTTGTAATGGGTTTATGTTAGACTTGCAACGAATAGTATATTCGGCCATACGCCGAATACCGCATATTCGGCAGACTTCCTGGCCGAATAGCCGAATATTCGGCAAAAGTATTCGGCCGAAGTGAGCCAAAATCTGTATTGCTATGCTTGTCTCTCGCCCGCCTGTTAAAGCAGAGTTACCTCCCACCACTCTGTGCCTGTTTTAACAAGCTTGAAGTATGGCCTCAAGTATCTATGTTTGATTATTTATGAAATTACTTTTTTTTCTTAGGAATAACATCCAATAATGTTTGAAGATGGAAAAGCTTTCTTATGATAGTTCATAATACAGGATAAGCAATTGGAATAACCTTCTTATGACCGAATTGCTGATACCACTTTCTGAACTGCCCCCTACATAGTACGATAGTGATTACTTCGATCAATAATCTTCTTTTAGTATGATATGCCATTCTTCACTATATGGATCGATAGCAGAGTGCAGTATTTCCGTAATCACAACATCCTCATACCTTGTTTTTAAGTCTGTGAGAAGGGCATTTAGACTAAATGTTGAATATAGGCCGAAACGTCATCATCCTCAACGTTTATCAGTTACATGTTGGAGAACTGGGAATATTCGTGGCTTCTGTTTTGTTTGAATATATTAATTCTGACAAGAAAACCTAAAATTATGGCAATGCAGGGTTGGTCTCAGTTCGTTGTTTCATTCATACTCTCCAATTAATTGTTGTCGATTGTCTGAAAGTTCAGTCAGAAGTGATGGAAATGATAGCTGCAGGAAGGAGGATCGCGACTCATTTCAATCATTCCGGTATTGCGCAAGAAAAACTGCAAAAGCAATTGGGTCTCCCCGAGCATGAATTGGTGCAAGATGACAGTACGCGGTGGACAGGGCCGGCGCTAGGAATTTCGGACCCGGGGTGAAATGGCGGACCTTTTTTTTAGCTCTACAAACTAGCCGAGCGACAATGGGTGGATTCTTGCTTCGAGACCTGGGGGCCCCTGCAGCCGGTGATCGGGGCCCCCCATCAGCCGGCGGGCCCGGATACATTTGAGCCGCTTACCCCCCCCCCCCTAACGCCGGCCCTGGCGGTGGAATTCCACATATTATATGCTTGAAAGGCTAATGGAGCAAAAACGGGTAGTTTCAGTGTATCTCACGTACTGCAATATTGTCAACTTGACTGCTGCTCAATGGGAGCTTTTAGAGCAAATTTTGAGATTACTACAACCATATGAAGAACTAACAAAAACCACCAGTTCCGGATATGCATGCATTTTTGAAATTATTCAGTATGTTGTTGCTCTAACGCGATATTGCAATAAAACTAACACATGAGAGCTAACAGCCAACTTATGCCAAGTGAGACTTGTCATGTAACAAGGGTAGAACGAACGATTTGAAGACATTGCCACAAATTAAAATTATTTGTCGGCAACAGCTTTGGACCCTCGCTTCAACTGCTAAGAGAAAAATCAAGGAAGTGTATTTTGATCGATGGTCTGAAGACGTACTGTGAAACAAGCAGTGACGGCAGCGCGAATTCGTCCCCTATTCAGTCCAAGAGGATGACGGAAGAGTCGGGTCACAGTCAGAGTACACACTCATCTTTTATGGATTGTTTTGAAGAGATTGTTACAGAGAAAAGTAAGATCAATGAAGGGACATCACAAGGAAAAAATGCAGTTGAAACTTAAATTGATGTTTATTTAAATATTAATAGTATATCATGGCAGGACAATCCGTACATTTGGTGGCAAGCAGGAAGAGAGAAATTTCGGTGTTTGACAAAGCTTGCAGCAAAATACTTGTCGACGCCAGGAAGCAGTGTTTATTCCGAGCGGCTTTTCTCTGAAGCTGGAAATGTCTACGAGAAGAAAAGAAGTAAACTACTACCTGACAATGCAGAAAAATTAGTATTTCTGCATCACAATCTTCCACTCCTAAATTTCAGTTATGATGATTCCAGTGAATAGGTATTTAATATTTTTGTTTTGCTTTGACATCGTGTAAGTTTGACCATGCACGATAATTTTTTGTAATTGTAAGATAAATATATTAATCAATCGTTTTGTTTTAGGCAATTATCTAACTAAAAAAAATCCTAAGTATTCGGTATTCGGCCAAATAGTACCTAGATATTCGGTATTCGGCCGAATAGTAAAAAAGTGGCCGAATAGGCCGAATACCGAATAGTTGCCGAATATTCGTTGCAAGCCTAGTTTATGTGCATCTCCTTTCACAATATGTTGCTTTCGAACAATGAAACACTTTCATTTATCGAAGATTATCGTTTGTACCCATTGAACGGAACGCCAGCACTAAAGAGTATACCAACAAAATCAAGAAGACAGTTGCCATAAGGTCCTTTGAGAAAAATAATTGATGGGTGTAACTGCAGTTAAGAAGAAAATCAGGAGTCTGAGATCATACTTTTCCAAGGAGATGCAGAATGGTCTTTCCAAGAAGAGCGGTGATAGATGTGATGAGAATTACAGTTGTTCGTGGTTCGCGTATAACAGTACGCATTCATAACCGATACATTTACGACGATAGATGACAGAAACAGAAGAGGTTGCTGGAGAGGGAACCTTTAACTATTAATCATGGAGACGTCGAATGCAGAAGTAAGTACGTAATTGGAGATTCAGTCTTGATTCCTTCTGTCATTTTTTTCGGCCTTTCTTAACCAATTAAATTCAGTCAATCTAATTTAGACTTATTTTACAATATTCCTGTAAGTTTACGCAATTTCGCGGAGCTCATGTCACGTTATTTCGTAGGGTTTTTGGTCATCCATTTAAGTCATAGTTCTCATAATAAGTATTTAGTAATTTTTCGCATCATTTAAAATTAATTCAAGCTAATTTAATTAATATTTAGTATTGATAGATTCTGCGAAGAATTTTGACGCTGCAGGATTGTTTGTTTTGCCGAGATTCTTGTACAAACTTTTGGCGCGGAGCACGTAATACTGTCTGCAGTGTACAATACATTTACGAAGGCAATATTTAATCTCTTTTAACGTGTTGGAGGAACGATCAAGCTTATTCCAATAGACAGTTTTAAAGAGCACTTAGTATCATATTATTTCAGATATGCTCTGCTTGAAGTTCTTACACAAGTACGTAGGTGGCATGAACGATTAAGCAGTTGCAAATAACTCAGGGTAATGGCCAGGCTTAATTCGGTAGGAACTGCGTGTCTGAATTTGGTGTCTCGTTTGGCAATGACGGGTTCCACCATTTTTTGAAAAGTATAAAAATTTTGCTTCGACATTCGCGTTAAATTTTTGAACTGCAGTTCTTGGAGAATTTACACATTCCGAGTTTTCAAATAATCCTTTTTACTCCGCGATTTTTTTTCTTTCTTTCGGTATTTCGCTAAAATAGTAATGTCAACCTTAAGGCCCGCTAGAGAAATTGGTCCATCTTGCTGGCGACTCAGGAACACTAAAGGCCATACCTCATGGGACATGAATGTGAAGCATTAAAGAGTGTGCTTCCTGGGGCACACATCAAGATGGAAATGTTGCAAGTGGAACGGGCAAAAGGAAAAGGCAAGTTGAAAGGGAAGAGGCACACGTGTTGAAATATCCAAATAACTCCAACTTACATGTATTCATCATTAAGCAATTGATTTATTCACAGTTAAGTAATTCATTCAGCTATGCACTGCAGTTTGTCGCATCATTTCAGGTATTGTGTTTACAAGTCTTAATAAATGTCGCAACTTTATTTTCATTACAATGCAATATTTTGATGATTCCATTTGGCATATATATTTTACTGAACGGGAGCATACAACGTACAATTATCCGTGAGGTAATTTTCCCATTTCCAATCCAATAATTTTATCGCCAAATGTTTTGCAGAAGGATCGTTTCGTAATTTAAAATGAGTGTTTATTGCCAGTGAAAATTTTTTAACACGTATTCACAAATGTGATGCTCTTAAACACGCATTTAGCTTATCAGCTGGTGTTGAATGCGAAATAACAGGTAATGTCGGTCGAAACACACCTGCTAATAATATTAGCGCACCACCAAATGACCGTTCGTTTCCACGTAAATCTTGCAATTTTTGACCCAATGCTTCAAACGATTTTTTTAATGCGCCATTGTGCATTCATACCCTATTATTATATAGCATTGTTGGATTACTTTACTTATTCCTGATATTTTGGAAATTTTGCAAGTTGCTATTTCATTGTTTTGTGTATTCAATCGCAATTTAAATGCTGAGTATGCTGTTCGACAACCGTCTAAAACAGTGTTTCCCAACGTGGGGCCCACGCCCCACAGGGGTGCATTTTGGTTTTTTTAGGGGGGCAATTTAGAAATTGACTTGATACGACTTTACCGCTTTCTCTTTGAGTTATTTAAACACAATGCCAGATATGGTTACAAAATATAGCAAAAAAGCAAATTCTTAAAAGGATCACACTAAATTGCCATAATAAATGTTTATTATAAATCTTTTGAATATGAATTTTAGTATTTCATTATATGTTTTTTTAATTTTACTTATTGTGTTTTATGATAATATTGAAGTGTTTTCTTTCAAAAACCATCCTATATCAGTTTCTTTAATAACAAATAATTTTTTTATTAAAAATTATGTATGGGGGGCAAAAAAATGTTGAAAGTGGGACATGACCCAAAAAAGGTTGGGAAACACTGGTCTAAAAGAATCACCACAATTCCAAATGATGCGATTGACAATGCGAAATTATTTTGAGCACGTATGGTTGCCACTACCATTAAAATAAAAGATGATTTTCATGTGCCACCAGGCGTACGCATTGAACCAGTTCTTGTGAACTAGTGATGAGTTCTTTCTACTGGTCAGATCGAGGATCTGAATTGCTTTAAACATTCTCTAGTCAAGGAGGACATATCGGTCCAATAGTTCTTTTATAGAACACAGATACGAACATTCCCTGTTGTATACACAGATATCTTTACATCTTACATCTCACTGGTCAATTTAGTGCCTTCAAATTTCTTCTGCTGAGTAACTAAAACCTACCACTCTTTAATTTTCTTAGATGGCGTGTGTAGATAAAATAAGTTGCTATCTCTGTAACGAATTTTGTACTAAAATAATGCCTTCACCATCAGGTACAAGTCGCATCGTATCAAATGTGTAAATTCGATGTATGCAGGATGTAGTTAACATATGGAGTCCAGACCTCATAAAATTTAATTCTGCTGTTTTTTTTTTTTTTGGTTCCTCAAAAATGTAAAATTTCGGAAGGTGTTATGGTGTAATAAATATCCGCATATTATAGGCTTCATATTGGGAGTGTAACGCTACAGTTAACACAGCTGGAACTGATTCAACAATGACGTCATGCATGAATGATAGACGGTGTATCGAGAACATTGGGTCATCCTCAAACGACATAAGTCACCGTTCTCATGGGAAATTGGTTAGCAGAGCGTACAGATCAAATGGTTGCTTCCAATCCGTGGCGGATACTGTTACTCTACAGGCATGAATATTGAATTGCTACTGGTTGCACAAATGCTAAGAGTAGGGGAAATTATTGGATGGGTACCAGTGGTTACCAAATGTGAAACCATGCGATTTGGTCGCAATGTTAATATTTCGAGCATCTCTTTCAGAATGATCTATCACTGAATGGTTATGGAAACTGCACAGATTACAACAATAAAAGTGGTAGCAACTGATCGACAAGAACCTTTGAAGAAGATTGTGAAAATATAACTTTCTTCGTTGCTATAAATATTGTCCTCAATGAGTCTTGTAATAATTGATGTAAAAACTGGATTTTAATTATTTATTTTAAAGTGATAGTACTAGTTTCGTCACATTAGTTTAAAGTCATAAGAACGCAAGCTAGGGGAGAAACAATCTACTAAAAAATTAGATACCAAATATGCTAGGCAGCTGGTTTGTGAATGTGGCTTTCCATCGATAATTCTCTCTGTTAGGTATCTCGTTAATTTTTTTTTTTTTCTCGATGTAAATCTTGTCGTGGAAGCCATGATAGGTATTTGGCTGCTTTAAATAACAAATCAGAAAGATTCAGTTTGCACTTGTTTATTCTCTATAACAATATTACACAGCCAGGCAAAGACTCGATCCAACACAAACAAATGATCCAGTGATTCAAATCACTCACTTCCGAGAACTGCTGACTGACAACTCTTTATGCTCGCCATCTCCGCGCACTTAAATAGACACTTTAGAAACATCCAGAATAATTAAAAGAGTTCCGACCGACGTTACTCAAATTATAACAATACTTTAACAATCAAAATCGCATTAAAACAAACAGAATTCATACAAAATCATCATGAAACACACGGAAATTGAAATTAAAGATATTTTCAGGTATTTACAAACAAAATTATCAACATAAGCTAGTCCAGACAGTTGAGAATTGTCTTCGAAACATCATTGCTCAAATCAACACTTAGAATAACAAACTTTTCATCAATGTCTCATGCCTAATACTGTCCTTGAACATATTAAATAGTATTTACAAAGTTTCTCTCAGTAAACAATGTTTATTTGCACAAATTCACAATTAATTACACGAAAATTATACAAAACCATAATTAATCAACTCCCAGCTTACTATACATAATTTTTCAAATAACATTTCATCAAAGGTCTGCGTCTGAGAGCTATTATACCTCTTATCTCTGGCCAATGACCAATTACGTTACTTAACGTATTAAATTTTGATGTAGTAACAATATCACGACCATTTGTCGAACATTCTAATAACGTTTCAATTAGAAATAATACTAGAAATCAAATAAAATATAATAAGAAATGGAAATAGTAATAGGACTACATGAAATTAATACTATTACCAACACGGTTCTTCACTGGGTTTAGCCTATTATATAGTGGCGGATCCAGGATTTCGTTAGGAGGCGGGGTTGAGTGGATTTTGGTTTTGGGGGGAAGGCTTGATCAGATTTCATTTTCGGGGGGGCTTGAGTCGGGCAGGGGTAGGCTTTGTAGTCATGCCGGCCCTAAAAGATCAGTAAAGCTAAAAAAAAAAGTCTCCAAAATTACGATGTCGGGGGCGGATGTGAATACCTTTGGGGGGGAGAGGGGTTGAGCCCCCTATCCCCCCTCTCCAGACCCGTCACTGCTACTAAAGTTACCATCTAAAACTGGAAAAAAACGTCATAGCGATATTTTTCTTGTTATAAGATTTTACACAATTTTTGGAATGAAACGTAATGTTTTAAAATTCTGCAGCTGTCCAGTGATTGTTGCAGAAGAATTGTCCGTCACACCAGACAGGGCATTATGCCACTTAAACGCTGGACAGTGACTGCCTTGCGTTTCAGGCAACTGTAGGAACTGATTTTTATCACTGTTTTGTTTGTTTGTCTTTAAGCGTGGGAGCACGCATTCAGTCTCCTGTCTCTTATTTTTTCTAACACCTTTTTCCGAACATTCTTGACACGGTTCCTCAATGTTTTTCGACGGCTTTAATTTCTTAAAGGACCTTGAAGTTTCATAACATTTACTAGCCAAACTGTCTTCGAAGCACTTGAACCACATTTTAATTTAATTTAATTGCAATGGAGCACAGCCTCCGGTGGCAATTTCCCTACACACCAATCTTCCCCCTATCCTGCACCTACCTACATTTGCCCTCTACAAATTTTATCTTTAAATTCTTTCAAAGTTTTCGGTAAATTATTCATCATTTCTCTTGGTAACTCATTCCAATCCCTGACACCCTTACCTAAAAAAGAGAATCTTCCTACACCCTTGTGCCTGAAATCGAGTGCCAGCTTGTGGTCATGGTCATCTTTTCCCTTCCATGCACTACTTTTCATACCTATTGCAATATCTTTCCATGCATTTGTCATTGAAATAAAATTTCACACTGGATGCTCAACGACTGAAAGAGGTTATGCGTTATTCTAACTCATGTTATCAGCAACATAATATATTACAGGACAGATAAAAATGATGCTGTACCGTACAACGGCTTCCTTGTCTGGACACGGAGGAAACTCAGTAGCTAGGAAAACTTGATATTTCAAACAAAAGGCATAATTATCATGCAGTGGTTCGAAGTCTGCTTCCTCGATCATATTACGACGGCTATAATCTGGTGATCGGGAGTATGAGGGTTGAGATTCCCTCCCGGTTGCACAGATTTCGGTTTCCCATGGTTTCTCGAAATCACTCAAACACCCTAGGCGAGTACCGGGATAGTTCTTACTAAACATCATGGCAGAATTCCTTCCCGTTCCTTGCGCCCAGTCCTCTCCCGTCTCTAATCACCTCGGCGTTGACAAGGTGTTAAGCCATAAGACGTCCAACTGTAAGAAACTTTACCTCCTATCCGCGGCTCAGTTAGGATTCAATCATGGGTGCGACGTGAATTTAGTGATCTACCGTCGCAGTGAATATGGCGATCTTCTAACAGTGACGTAAGATTTCTCATTTACTTTATCATAGAACATTTTAACCAGTTTACCTCTAATTTATAGGTGCAAAATTTCAATATAAGAAACAGAAATATCTTGTACGAAACACTAACTCAACTGTCATTAGAACAAATAGGAGCTAACTTTTTTTTGGGAAATATCTTTTTAATAAACCTCCTGAAAGTGTTAAACAGCTTTGTAGATAATAAAGATATATTTTTTTTAAAAAAGTGACCAAAATTAGAAATTCCTTCTACTCCATTCTAAAATTAGTAGAAAAGATTTAACTGTATCTAATATGACTTCAGCAAAATTGAGTAGTAAAAATTAATGTTATTTTTTATTTCATTTTCTTTTTGTCTTTGTATCATATAATCACTTTTTCACTACGATTGTCAATGACATTGTATGTAGGGCCTGTATTATTAACCGTGACACGTTTCACATCCCAGAGGTCCTTCCTTATCAGGGATCCATGGAACGAGATTAATAAATAAATACTAAGCTGTAAATTTGAAAAAGTTTGAAAACTTCCCGATATTCTAAAAATGTCGCTATATATGAAGGAAAATTACAACCAGAATTAGAAAATAATATGCAGAGCACAAAATTCAAAACAGAATGAAAAAGGGAAAACTCGTAAACATTTGAAAAATGTATAATCAAATAATTTCATAACCATAAATTTAATCGAATTATTTGATATCGTATTTACTAAATTGTTTCCTTTAACTCAGTTTTAATTTTCTGCGAATTGTTCACACTAAAATAACTCCTTTTACCTTTGCCTAGGCCGAGAGTTTTTTTATTTGTTATTGACAGTTTTATTTAAGTTCTGTTTTGGATCATGCGCAATAAATAGACACGTATACGGTATGGTAAGTTATGATATGTGAACACTGTTCTAACTCTATGTGATTCAATAACCACTTATGTTTACTAATGGAATTTGAAGTTACATATAACATATTTGCTATATTATATGGATTAAGAGCCAGCTGTTTTGATCCTCTTGAAGTGAAAATAAATAAATAATGGTAACAGCATCGAATTTGTTTCTTTTATAAAGAAGTAATTTAAATATCAAAGGAGGTACAGTTCGTACGTTGAAGAATTTTTTTTGTATGTAATCCATATTAGTTGGTATCATGCACCCACTAAGAACGGTGCTGCTATTTTTGCCTAAAAATCTCACCAACAGAGTTTTGAATTAGAGGTTAAACGGGCTCTCATTTTTGCGGTTTCCTACGGAGACGGCAACGCCCTTCAAACTTGTTACGGATTTCCTGACAGTCCTCCGTCCACTTCATACCGAGTGATCCACGGTAGGGACTTTTTCGTCCTTTATTCTAAACTGTAGAGGGCCCTACCAGGCTCCGTCGGCTTCAAAAGCTCTTTGGGGGCTTCGTCCGCCGTGTATTACGGTAAGTACGGTTCAAACGGCTCAGGCTGTCGTTGCAGTTGCCAACTTAATAAAGTTGCACGCTCATACCGGCGCAGCTATTTCCCATACCCAACGAGAGCAACAGGAGGGCTCGCACCTATACGCACGTTTACTTACGCTCCAAGTGAGTTCAGTAAAAACGTACTCACTATACGCTAAATTGAGGGCTTCTCGATGAGATTGGATCGCTTTTAGATCTCAGTTCTTGAAAATTGCTATTTAATTTCGCTGACCCAAAGGAGCCAGCTTTTTTTTTTTTTTTTTTTTTTTTTTTTTTTTTTTTTTTTAAAAAAAAGCTTTAAATTTATTGTTATTAAATTTATTTTGTCTTCGTAATTGTACGCAGAAATGTCAAGCGTATAAAATTTCCAGTCTCAAACCGGGTTGCTGAATTAAAGAAATTCAGAAATGAGTTTAAAAAAGAACTTAATATTTTTACACAGAAGGATAGAGCGTGTTTTTGGATCGATGTATTGACTGGGAAGTGACCAGATTTAATCAAACTATTAATTAAAATCTGTTCTCAATCTGTAATTATTATGCCCGTTTCCTATGAGTAAACTTTTCCTTGCTGCAGTAATATAAACTTTAACATCTCATCATTTGATTAATTAATAATTTTTTATCCCAAATTTAATAAAACACTATGCATGTAGTGTGGTATTGTCAATGACGTGGCAAGTGCTTTTATTAAGTAGTTCCTGGAAACAAGACGCGGAATAAGAATTTCATTTCTTTTAATTATACAATCGTATTTGTCACGAATGTTTTTAGTAGACACGTTGCAGTATTTTTAATCCTAATCCTAAATACGGGATATAATTTATAAACGCTTCTCAAAAGAAACGATTCGTCTTTTAGATACAACTATCAAACGTTTTCATGCATTGGCCGTGTTATATTATTTTATTTTTACCTTATTATAACTTCTCAGTCGTTTCCAGCCGGACGAAAACGTCTTACGTCTTCTTTTTTGGGTTAATATATTTATTTAAAGGTTTATTTAGCCTGGCAAGATTAGGGCTGTCATAAGTGACCTACGATAACAGCTCTGCGGTTATAATTCCAAAACTCGTTGTTTCTTTCTTTGATATTATCTGAAGGAAAATTTTTGTACTTCCTTGTTTTGATTCCTTTTCTTTTACTTAAAAATATCCGTCTCTATTAAGATATCACCAATAACTTTGCAAGTTATGTCGAACACAATTTTATTTCACAACTTCTCATCTTTTATAACAAAAAGTAATTACAACTTTAACTTATAAGTTATTTATTTGTTCGCCACCGAAATAATCTTTGTACAATAAGTTGTTTTTTCCACTGATAGTTCTATTAAAATTTCATAATTTATGCAGCTTTCATCCAAGCTACCGCCGTATTCTCAAGCCATCTTAAGCTTTGTGTAATCTGTCCCCATTCATGTTTATTTCAATGCGACTGGTTACTTCTTGTTATCAGAGATACTCACAAAATAGCATTAGTTTTGGATATTTACAATTCCTATTACAAATAATTGCATCCCTCGTTTTATATTAATTATTATCATTGATATATGGGCGGGACGTATTATCACTTCAAACTCTATGATAAAATTACTGTGGAAATAAAATTTGTTATTTACTGAAGTTTACTATGTAAATGCGAATGCTACTTTTTTTATTTTGTGTTTTTAACTATGTAAATATTTGTATTAATACAAGAAATGGGAAGAGATGATTGTGACAACAAGCTGGCAGTTGATTTCGGAGGAGGTAAGTGTGAAAAATATCAATGGGCAAGAGAGTAATGGACTAATGACAAAAATGCTGGAAATTTTCCTTCAAACAGAGAAAGAATTTAAGATAAAAAAATAACACAGGGGAATAGGGATATTGCCTCCGGGGTAGGTGTAAAATCTAAATTAAATTTCTGTTGTATATGAACATTGTTTTAGGCTGCTGTAAATTAATCTCTCCCCACCAATCAATTCTCTGAATATTGCATTGCTACCTGCTAACGATATATCAAATAATTATTTCAATTACGCCGAATGTTATGGAAATTTGTCACTTTTATTCATGTTTATTGCTGATAAATTGCGGAAATTTTATCCAATTTCTGTCACCTAATAAACAAAACCTACATCACAAGAACGATCGAAGTGTGAACTGAAACGTTGGGCCTAACTTTGGGGGTTAACCGATTTCGGTTGCGAGTCTAAAATTAAATTTAGTTTTTTTCCATTTTTTGTTTGTTTGTTTATTTGTTAAATTACTTGAAACGGATTCTACTTAGTTTCCTCCATGAAGTGCCTGCTATTCTTCTTCTTCCAAAATTAGGTAACAATTCATATCCTTGGCCCTAACAGCCCATTGATGGTGAGTAGTATATTCAATTACAGAAAAGACTCTGCAAAATTGCCCAGTTTTCTATTCCACTGCTACACAAATTTGACCTGTTACTGCTCCACCCTGTTATAATTAACGTTGATACTAAAGTTTCAGGCAGTCAATGTTAATGTTTGTAATATGTATTCCAATGATAAAACCGTCCTCAAAATAGAGTTAATAATTAATTGCTTTTTCATTTATAGTCGATTCAGTAAATTTGAATGGTATCAGTTATCTACGCTTTGATTAATTTGCTATTTCAAATACGAACTTTATTTACTTTATTAATTGTTTTCTAGGTAAATTTGCCGGTAATTGCTTCCAATTTAGGTTACCAAATTTAATAATTTTCCAAATTACATTGAATTCTGTTCGTCTGGGCCTGGCATATTAGAGGACACGGGTCAAATCCCCGTCTGGCAATCCTGATTTCAATTGTTCACCGCAGGCGAATGTCAGAATAGTTCCTCCAACAGGTCATTCTGAATTCCTGCCAGTTTTTTGTTCCAAATCCTCTCGACGCTGACGAAGCATAAAGTTCGATGGAAAGATTCTTTTGTTTGAGTATTGATAAAGTATTATTTAAGTAGGATCACTCTTATGAAACTTCTCAAGCTTATAACAAATATGTTGGGAAATGCTTTCATTTTTCTGACACTTTACAAGTAAAAATTCTGTTTCAAAAACATCTGGAAAACTATATTACTGTAATTAATCAAATGTAATACTGACTTACTACACTCCGGTATACAAAACACCTACAAAACCCGTTAATTTGGAATTTCAAATATGACGCGGATCAGGTAAGTAAAAAACGTGAGTAGTCCTTGAGTTCTTTGGGATCTTCTCAGAAGATATTGAACACGTAGTTAGATGACCAGCGACAAACGAAATAGGAATTAAGTCCTGTTTCAATCTGAGGTTAGTAACAATCATTCTGTTCCTTCGATTGACAGATAATGAAGGTGGATTGGGAGAGTTAAGAAATAGATGTAATTTAGTGTATCTTATCTATATTGTAATGATCTTTTCGATACTAAAAGCGTTATTTACTGGATTTTTCAGTTAACTAACAGTTTTTAAATATTCAAATGCTGATTTAATGAAAAATTGATTATGGGATATTATTCATTCATTTGAGTTGAATAAAACTTATATAACATTTATTCACTATTTTTTAAAAAAATTTTCAACTTTGTTCCAGCATGGGATGCCTTAAATGCATTTCTGAATAAGAGAAACATACGAAATGAAAACAGTGTCCTGATTTTTCAACACCAAACTGGCTCATGAGAAACTCTTCCCGGGTCGTTTCAGGTGCTGTAGTCGCATTAAAATGTCAGTGTAGTGATACATTGGTTAATCACATTACCGTGTTGGTTTTTGCGTGCTCCGTATTATGTTGGAGAAGCTCTTTCAACCGACGAAAACACTGTATAAAAATATCAGCATCACTCTCTTTCTCCCTGTGATGGGCTGAACTCTGACACAAAACACTTTCCTTCTCATATTTTCCACAAAACAAACGAACTCATAACATGGCGCTGCTTCTGCTCACTAAAACCGTCTTCTCCTTGTCTCCTCCTGGCGGCGAGTGTCTTTGTCTCTCTTCCACCCACGCGCGCCCCCAGCTGGGCCGATGGGAGTGCTTCATCCGGTGGCCAATTCCCGGTATTTGATGGAGGAACATGAAACAAACGTTGCGTCTGAAAACCTGCACATAGATGGCATTAGTTGCCTCTTTCACACCATTCACACACAGGCAGGATGGCTCCACCTTGACAAACACGTAGTCTGTACCATGTCAGTACAATATAGAAACCATGAAAAAGAATATTATTGAACACTATAAACAATGCAACAAAATCTTCTCGGGTGTCCAGCTGGATGGTGGTGTAAAAACACGACGTTTCGACAGCTGACTCTGCTGTGTTCATCAGGTATCTTGTGGTTGTCCTCAGCTGACTGTCTCTGCCTCGAGGCAGAGACAGTCAGCTGAGGACAACCACAAGATACCTGATGAACACAGCAGTCAGCTGACTCTGAAACGTCGTGTTTTTACACCACCATCCAGCTGGACACCCGAGAAGATTTTGTTGCATCGATGAGCCGGAAAAGTCTCCACTCACACTATAAACAATGTTTGGCACCTATGGTAAAGGTATATTCATTCATACTCTGCAATTACCAAATATTGTTAATGGTGGTGGTGGGGTAGTTGCTTTGCAACAAATGCATCTTTAGTCTACGTATTCGAATCGCGAATATCATGAGGAACGAAGAATACATGTAATCATCAGTACGGGAACTTAATTCTCTAATCTAATCTCTCCTGTCATTGCAACCCAGATAGGCTGGTAGACGAAGAATTACATCGCACTCTTAAATGAAATAGGTTGTTTGCATGTTAGGGCACAAATTCAAACGTCGTCAGCTGCCAGGCTATCCCAGCCAAATCTATGCATGACACTTTTGAAAGGATTGTGGTAATCACTCAATAATCGAACGGCTCTTCTCTTAACTTTCCATGCGATAAGGATCCACAGACACACGTTTGTAGGATCGTTATAATTCTTCAAAATATGACCTATGAATCGCGATCTAGAATTAGCTTTCCCTACGGCCAAAGTTAATAGCAGTTTACATTTCTTGTTGCTTATTACTGTTACACCCAAATGAAACAGTGAATCAACTATGTCAATAACTGTGCTGCTTAAATTTGTACTCGTGAACGAGCCGCTTCCTTTCGTTACTTATGCATATTGCTTTGCACTTTGTGCAATTTAATTTAGGTTGCCGTTCATAGCAACATTTTTTCCACGATCGGTTAGGGAATTGAATAGGAATGATTTATCCGGGCGAGAAAACTTGTAATCCGGCAGCATTGGTCTCCGGTCATCCTGATTTGCGTTTTCCCTGTTGTTTTCCTTACCGATCAAAGCGAATGTCAGGATGGTTCCTCAAAATACCTCATGGGCACCTCCTGCCATATCCCGCATATCCCTTCCGATGAACAAACGATTGCACATTAGAATAGGTGCAATGCACCCTCCGCCACCCACTCTTAATGAATCGCGATGTAACAACAGTAGTTACGGTAACTTTCCGAAATAAGCACGTTGAATATCTAAGCAATCGTCAGAGCACCTTACTTTCCTGTAGATGACTTTGTGAGGTTGAAAAAGATTGTAAAAAATATACTCGAATGGAATTATTGTAGCAATTAACCATTTCTCGAATTACATTCAGTTTTCACAAAACGAAAAATATCTATAAAAAGTTTCGAAGCAAATATATAGATAAATAGTAACCCGCCAGTGTGTATCAGTGCGCTAAGGCGCAACACTTATCATATTGAACACACTAAGGACTCTCGCACCTACAGACTTATCGATGGGCCGATAGTTTGATCAGTCTTTAAATTACATGAAGATATATGTCAATACGCACACTCAAATTTGAAATCGGTTGATAATAAAGCTTAATGGGCAGTACGATTCCTTTCAAACTTAATAGTTTGCCAATTATCGGCCGACTTAAACATATTGTGGATTACGCCAGCGCACATACTGGCAGACTTTTAAGTCGGGGCGTTGTTCCCAGTTGCCTCTGGGAGACGGTGCGTTAGGCCATGCGTGCTGGTTGCAATGATGCTTGTAACAGACGAATCGATCGAAAATTTCTTCTAACACTTCGAGAAACGACCAGCTTTTATAAAAAACATAGGCAGGAGGAGGGTGAAGAAAGTCATAGGAGCGTAAAAGCCGTATGTTGGTGATGGGGCGTGGAAAGA
>CM061919.1:234887364-234993579 GCA_031002005.1 Vandiemenella viatica | reverse complement strand
TGATGCGATGAAATCCCAGCTGGTGATTAGATAATGCATTAGTGTCCTCGATATGGTAGACAGTCATTTTAGCAGTAGTCGTTCAAATACCTTGTTGATGGCTGGAAGTAGGCTTATAGGCCTGTACTTTTGGGTTGGTGTGGGTCATTTCCACTCTTGTTGATTCCCACAACCACAGCATGCTTCCATCGGCTGGGTACTATTGTCCGCGCAGGATGGTGTTAAAATTTCTGCGAGGTCGGCTGAGGCATCCGGAGGCAGGTGCCTTAGACAACTGTTACAAATCTCGTCACGGCCAGGATCTTTGTGGGGGTGGAGATTTTGTAGGCTGCTTGCATCCTCTTTAGGAGTGATATTGTCTATTTGTATTTCATCTTCTGCTTCCAGGTAAACCCTCAGCCGACAGTTGACTTCGGCGGGGTTTATGGGGTCTGCGTTTGCTTGCGACGGTCGGAAATTGATTTCGAAGACATCGGCGAGGGCATTCGCCTTGTCTTCAGGAGTCACAGCCAAGCTATAACTGCCGAGAATAGGAGGAAAGCGCTGTCTTCGTCTTGCAAGCCTTCTTTTTGAAGCCAGAGCGACCCGTTCTCTGGGTGAAGCATGGAAAATCTTGCATCCCACTCTCTATTTCGGTGCTCCACTAGGGAGGCTTTTATTTTCCTCTGCAGTCGGTTGAGCAGCCTTCTTGTTGCCTGGTTTTTCGTCAGCTTCCACTCCTTTGCAACCCTGCTGTTGAGTCGTATTTCAGCCATCAGTTGATGAGGAAGCTGCGGAGTAGGGACTGATAAAAGTAAACTAACGGGTGTTGAAGCAGCTGTAATCTCTCAAAGAGTTCGAGGGCATGCTCGTAATTTTCGGGTTAGCATGTTTGTCTTGAATGATCTCTAGAAAACGCATTAAATTGGTATTTTTTTTATCTATAGTAGAGTTCTTCAGGGGCTGCCATGGAGAACCGGTTTAAGGCTTCGGTAGCATAGCCCTGGTTGTCCTTGGTAATAAAGACGTCTAGAACATCAAGCCTTTGACCGTTACTCGGATAATGATGGGCACATCTGGTGCCCACACCCCCATGTTAAATCGGTTAGTCAATCATCTCAGTGCCACTCCCGCTGCATTGGAATATCTGCTGTTCCAATCATTGTGCTTTGCATTGATATCTCTGCCAATCTGGAGCTTACCACCGATGCAGGTCAGGGCCGTGAAGTATTCTCGTCGAGGAGGACGGTAGCAGGAGATGATCGTTAGCTTTCCATTGGAGGTCATCACTTCAACACCGACGGCGTCCATCTGTTGGAGTGTGGATATGGCGATCTCGTGATGTGGGATGTTTATTTTTATGTATAAAGCGACTCCTCCGCCGGTGGTGGGTCTGTCTCAGCGATAACAGTAGTAGTTGGGCGCAGATGCTCGCAGACTGGGTTTGAGAAAGGTTTCAGAGACAAGGCATATGTCCACATCCTGATTTCGTAAAAACTGCCTGAATTCTGGCAGCTGACTATGGATGCTGTAGGCATTCCAGGCGCAGAAGGATAATGAGTATATCGCGGTCTAGCCATGTTGGTTGCTGTGAAAGCACTTTGGGGCAGTCAGGGCTTTCGTCACGGCGCTGGTCATCTTCTCCACCTGCTCGGTAAGTTGGAGATCATTTTCAGTGTAGACTCCAGCATGCCGGTTAGTCTGTCGATGCTCTCCTGTGCCTCGCTAGTTACGCCTTGGTTCTGTCTCTGTTGGAAGGCACCTTGTAGATTTTCAGGTGTGTCAGTTCTCTGATGTGGTGGGGTTTTCGCAGTGGATTCGCTGCGAGGGGCCTCTGGTAGGACATTTTATCCGCAGGGGACCTCTCTTCCGCTCCCCTTGGAGGATGAGTCTTTCCTGATTCGCACTGGGACCCAGGCATATTTTTTGATCTTGTGCGCGGCTTGGATTTCTTCTTCACTTGACTTTTAGGGACCTGGTCTTTCTTTGCAGCAAGACTGCTATCCTGCTGCAGCACTGATGTTGGAAGTTGTTTCTTATCTGGCGGCTTTTCTTGCTCATTTAACGTTCCTCTCTGCCTGTTACGAACCCTTATAGCTGGCTACATGACCTCCCCGGCAGTTCGTAAATTTAGCGCCGCCCCTACTTTCTGAGTAGTACACTGTGTAAACTCGTGCTGGGCAGAGCGTTTTACGCAAACTAGTGGCATTGTAGTTTTTGGCTATATGCCCAAACAGTTAACAATTGTAGCACTGAGAAGGACTAATAGAAGCACGTAACTTTTCTTCCTGGACCTTGAGGTGGCAGATCGTATCTACACCAAAGATGCCCTGTTTTTCTGACAGTCGGTTAAGATTACCTGAAACAGCGGCATGCTGACATTGGTGCCTGTTCTTCGAGTTGGGCCACTGACTGGATAACCCCATCACAGTGAAATCATTTTTCGATTCACTTGTTGGTAGAGTTATGGGGATGATCCTAAATACTACTTCCATAAGGGTAGCTGCTCCTGTAGGAAATGTGTAGTACGGGGTATTAGTCTCATGTAGCATACCCGTGACAGCTGTGAAATCTTCGACGGTGGAGAAGGAAAACTTTATCTTGTCTCCACCAGCGCGGGGAAAAGAGCTCTTAGCGACAGCGTCGATTCTGTCGTGTAAAGTCTAGTGGTTTTGTTCGAACTGCACGACAATGGGAGATATGTGTGCATTTCTCTTCTCCTGGTTGCTGGGCTCTTGTCGTAGTGGTTGAAATTTGTTACTTAACTCCACTGCTGGTGAGGTCTGGGTTTGTGGTGGTGATTTAGCTGTACGTCTCGGAAGTAGAAAGCCCTCCTCGTCTGGCTGGTGGAGCAGCTTCAGGTGGTGTGACACCACGTCGGAATGGAGCTTCTCGCAGTCTTAGGTGGACTGTTCACTGTTTCTGATGGAACTACCTGTAGGAGGACTTTGAATGGGAGTATTTGCAGGACCTGGAAACGTCTGGAGAACTGTAGAACATTTCTTTCCCTTGTGTGTCACTTTCGCAGTGCGCTTGGTCTTCGCAAGTGCTTTCCAAATTTTCCTCAGTTTTGATGGGACGCGTTTGCGAGTTGGAACATTTTCAAGTTCCGTGTCTGTGTTATCTTCATCGTGATTGAAGTGAGATGCTGTGTTCATCAAGGCCGTAGTCGTGGAGTCCTCTATTTCAGAGTCAAGACCCTGTGGAGAAGGCGGTCTCGGAGATTCGAGCATTGCCAGCGCGAGGGCACCGTGAAGGCTACCAGTGCCAGAAATCTGAGCGGTGACAAGGGAAAACTAGTAGGAGTGTTGCTCTGGCCCCTTGTTATCACCGCAAGGTTGGCCAGGACCATAAACAACCCTAAAACCTTGCGCCAGGGGCTTCCCCTTCCTCAGGAGTGGGCCGTGTGGCGGTAAATCCCTCTCAAGCTCGGAAAGGGAGGGCCAAGGATGTCTCCGAAGAAGAAGAAGCAGGTAAACACTCACTCTCTCCTTCGCTAGCAAGCGAGCAGAGCCCGTGCACACAGGAGCACACAACAGCGTTAGTAGTATAGCACCGGAGTACCCGCACGCTGACCGTTCGCTCGGCTGTGTCAAAAGATATATACAGAAATAATATGTGGATCCGTTTTTCTATGCAGTGTTATTGCTGAGAAGGAAGCTGTTACACACGATGCGTCGAAGTAACATACTGTCTGTAAATGGAGGAACAGAGTAATACAGGGTGTTTCAAAAAGGACTTTACAACTTTGAAAATTCATATAAATTTTATGAAACAAGGTACAGAGCTGGTTTCGGTGTTGTTTTAAAGAAAAAACACTTCAAGTTTTGACTCGCGTAGTCTGCTAGTGCCTAGTCACGCCACACAAGCGCTAGCGGCAGTTACGTTAAAGATGGCTGCCTTCACTGGACCCGAGCGTGCTAGCTGTGTGTTTTGGTTTGAAGAATCGAAGTCTGCGACAACAGTTTAGCGTAATTTTCGTACCAAGTACGCTAAAGATCCTCCTTGTAGGCCTACAATTTATGAGTGGCATAGATGTTTTGTAGAAACAGGGTGCTCAGTAAAACATAAAAAATCCTCAGGTCGTCCAAGCACATCTGACGAAATCGTTGAGCAAGCGAGAAAAAGTTTTGTCAACAGCCCTACGAAATCGACTCGGCGTGCATCTAGTGAGCTGCAAGTCCCACATACGACGGTTTGGCGTGTGTTGAGAAAACGTTTGCATTTGAAACCATACCGATATTCGCTTTTACAAGTAATTAAAGACACTGATAAGACTGCACGTAGGAACTTCTGTGTGGATATGTTAAATCGAGTGGATGATGATAAACATTTCTTGGACAACATAATCTTTTCTCACGAGTCACTTTTCACTTAAGTGGCAAGGTTAACACATATAACTGTAGGATTTGGGGCAGTGAAAATCTACATGAAACATTGCAACATGTTCGTGATAGCCCTAAAGTGAACGTTTTTTGTGCGTTGATCAAGAGGAAAATGTAAGAGAGAACCATCAACGGGATAGTGTACCGTGATATGTTGCAACAATTTTTGATATCACAGATCGATGAGGATGACCGAGAACGAAATATTTTCTTTATGCAAGATGGCGCACCACCATACTATCTGACTGACATCCAGGATTTTCTCAATGACCGCTTTCCAGGTCAATGGATTGGCCGTTATGCGCCAATTGCATGGCCCCCCTCGTTCCCCAGACCTGACACCGCTAGATTTTTTCTTCTGGGGTTTCATAAAAGATATGGTGTACGTACCTCCTTTGCCGGCCACTATAGCTGAACTTAGAGCAAGAATTTACGCTGCTGCTGATCAAGTTACACCTGAAATGCTAGTGCGAGTCTGGGAAGAAATCGACTACCGATGGGATGTCTGCAGAAAAACCAACGGAAGCCACATAGAACATCTTTAGTTTAAGGTAAAAACAACTTGAAGTGCTTTCCTTTAAAACAACAGCAAAACCAGCTCTGTAGCTTGTTTCATAAAATTTATATGAATTTTCAAAGTTGTAAAGTCCTTTTTGAAACACCCTGTATAAACAGAGCTATGAAGACTATTTACAAATAAAGAAAGAATATGAATTCCAGAATGATTTTAAATTACTAAAATAAAGGAAAGAGAGACATAGAGACTCAAAATATTAAACTGAGTTTGTAAAGAGAAATTATAAG
This sequence comes from Vandiemenella viatica, assembly GCA_031002005.1. Taxonomy (NCBI): domain Eukaryota; kingdom Metazoa; phylum Arthropoda; class Insecta; order Orthoptera; family Morabidae; genus Vandiemenella; species Vandiemenella viatica. The sequence continues at coordinate 234,988,411 of CM061919.1, read as the reverse complement.
AAATAACGAAATTATTTTGGGTGAATTTAGGTTACCATTTGTAACTGAGTTTAGTTTTAATGGAATATCAGTTTTCAACCTTCAAAAGTGCAAAAAGCCTGCCAATTTATGAACATAACACTGCAAGTTATTTTGGCATTTGTTTTAATTGTCTTTAAAATCGATGCAGGGCGTGTAGAGGCAATCGGGACCAAATAAGCTACAGTTTCTGTCGAAGTAATTTAAAACGTCGATAATTCACCTAAAAATTGACAAAGCGCCGCTGTTTTGGTCTCGTTTTAAAGAGCGAGGATGAAAGTTTGTGCTAGTACCAATTCGACATTCATGGCAGCCAACTTCGTGAGCTGCTTGCGTAAAAAGAACCCATGCTTTTTAACTTTTTGTATTCGACACGTACACATAACCGGGATTATATCTAGGAGAGTAATTACTCGATCGTAGTGAATCAAGTGTTGCTTTGAAGAGTTGTGTATGTCTTGAAACTCATCCTGGGCTCCAGGTCTGCTACTCAAAAAATCTTATAAAGATATGAAGAGGTGAATTTAATAAATTTTGAGGATTTCAGATTTTCTTAAAATGGCATAATATATGAAAACAAAGTACAACCAGAATTATTAAAAAAAAAAAAAAATATGAGCGTGAATGGTTAGAGCATAAATTGACAAAGAGAATGATACCGAAAAAGTGGGGCCCGAGTTCATAAACAACGCGTTGTGCTTGCTGCGGCTATTGGCAACATGAAGGCTCGGACAACTCACCAGACCTAAACCAACAACTATGGATGTGGATTCCATGGCTGATGAGATGGAGTGTGCAATGGATGTGCAGCCCCATCGGACCCACTCGTTAAACCCAATTTAATGGCGGGGGCTAAAAATTGTACCTTGTTTTTGTAACTTGTAACGTCTACTTTAAAAAACTTTACCTAGTGAGTGATTTGAACAAACCAACCACACAAGAAAAATTTGTAAAGATTTTTAATTTACTAGAGATGTTCAAATAATTTCAAATCCATTTTTATCTTAGTTTTCCTACCAGTTCTCTGTATAAAATAAATTTAAAATGTGTATGACTAAAAAGATTAAATTTAATCAAATTATTTATTGTTATATATATTTAATTATGTATTTTAATTTAATTTTAATTTACTGCACACGATTTAAGGAAAATTGCTGCTGCAGAGTCCGATAGAGCCTAAATATTGTTGTCTTACAAAGTTGGGCGAATTAATCTGAAATATATATCGAATAATGTAAACCACGAGATTCTTCTCCGTTAATACCTGGAAGAGAAAGTTAAAATAAAATTTGTAATAATTTTTTTTAACAAAGACTTATATTAGCGTACACAATTAAAATTAATTGTAAACATTTAGTTTCCGATGACAGAACTAGGCAGGAATTCCTGTGATTATGCAGTTAATGATTTATGATAATGCTAATCTACTATATAATTTCGTAAGGTGACTCACTCACCTCGATAACTATTGGCTGGAATATGGTGACGTCATGGGCCAGCCTTCGCTCGCAAAACAGCGACCAGAGATACATACCATTATAAGAAATTCGTGGTTATGTCCACAATTTAATAGCTAAGCAACTACTTCCAAATTAATAGCCATAACACAGTCATTAAGTTTGCTTTTAAAAGCGTTTCATAGTTTAAAAAAAATATTGATAAATTTTGCGGCTGAAAAAATAGTAGGTCTGCTTTTAAGTAACATGTTGCTAATGAAAGCAACTAAAAAATTACTCATGGTCTCTGCCGTAACCACGAACTACAATTGTTATTCTGGCTTGGAAAATTTCAGTCACTTTAATGTTGTTGCTTGACCTAAGTTTATGCATTGCGATTTATTTGCTTTTTAAGGATTTTACTGACCACTTTTGTTATTGGCTTTTGCTCATGTTCGCTGTACGTGAGTTATTATGTTATTTTAAGTGGACATCAGACCAAACATTTTACCGAATCGAGTATTATGTAAGTTTACATTTGGTTAAATCAGGTCGACCTGTCGATTCAGTGCCGGATCTAGGGGCGGGTCAAACCCGGCTTGCTTGCCCATTTTTTTTTTTTTTTTTTGCTCTACTGCCCCAAGCGGAAACCATCAGGGAGCGGCAAAATCAATGAATAGCTCTGTACCGCCCCGGGCGGCAAATTCATGTTTGAAGGGGCGGCAATCTCAAGTTTTTTCCGCGCCTCGGAAAATTTGTAGATCCGCCACTGCTTTCATAATCTTTCATCCTAGAAACCGGAACTATTCTTGACCCGTGACGATACGCAAAAAACGGTCACGGGCTTACACTAGTAGAATAATAATTACCGATAAATTATTTAACAAACTGCTGTGTGCACGTGTAAATAAAACGCACTTTGAAAATCTACAGCTTTTTCATGTTTTCTAGGATTTAAGTTAATATCCTCCTACATAATTTATTTGAAAGGTTGAAAATTAAATGGATGGCTGTTTGGTGTCGGTATTTGCAGATAGCTGTTTTTAACACACAATTTGACAGACCTGAATGATTTCCATTCGAAAACACTGGAGTAATTCAAATGAATTTGATACATTGTAATATGCTGTTACCACTTCTAAAACTCATCTGCCTGTTCTACGAGATATTTGAGAAAAAGAATACGTTTTGAACAGTTTTCTTCGAAGGCTTTGGTAACTAAATTTTAGTTGTACACTAATTATTTCCTAAATTTTTGGAAGAAATTCTGCACATAACATAAAGTATTTTTATGTAATACACTTGTGTCGCATGCGTTTATCATGTATTGCAAATGTAATTAATGTTTACGTGTTTTTTCAAATAGCGGTGGCACTGTAACAGCAAATGCCTTAATTTTTCCCCACAATGCATTTTTTCTGTTACGAATTTTGTTTAGCCTAATATGAGCCATATAAGAAGAATCTTGAGAAAGATTCTGGGCGAAAAAATATAAATGTTGCTAAGAGGAAAAACCTTTTTTGCCCTTGCTAATACTTTTTAAAAGCATTTTATTGAATTCTTAACTGTGACTTCATTGAAAGTAAACAACCTCTATTTACGACTGTAGCTATAAATTACGAGAAAAATTCTGCAAACAAATCTCACGACTGAGATAAGATAAGGCAGATATCTATCGTGGTAGAAAACAATCGCATTTTGGCGGAGCCTTGCTGTTCTGGCGAGATCGTATCGAGATGACTTTTCGCCGAACATTCATTCTACTTGTCAAATTTATCTTGGAAGGACGCTCCTATCATAACTTTACGCTACACGCACAGAAAGTAAAATTGACTGCATTTGATCCTGCTTACTTTGTGACATCATATGAAATAACAATCAAGGCATCTTTCGGCCATTGCAACCACCCACGACGGTCCAAACCGACCTAAGATGTTTTGTAAACGGTTTGTGTTAACTGCGATTTGTTTGGATGCGAACATTAACCTGGTTATCATTCTGATAACTAGCAAAAATTGGTGGCTATTTAATTAACAGATTGCTGGATTCACTAATTTGAAAATTAATTCAAAGTGCAGGGCATACTAAAGACTTTAGTTAAAAACAATGAGGTACAGGAAACATGCAGGAAAAAAAGTTATTTGGTTTTTGTAGTTAGGATCAAATGGTTTATACAATTTTGCATTACACCAGCATTTTAATAGATTATGTTGAATTGTCAAAAACTTGAAGATAGTCTTTTCAGCAGACTCCACACTTTTTATATGTAGAAATATTTCCAAATATTTAGTTTATTTCTTTTTTGGTCAATATTTATCGAATTATTAACAAATGTAAGGATACAAATCTTTGGTCATAACTATACGGCGATCAGAATTTTGATGTGTTGGCAAAATGGTATGAGAAAGAAAGGGACTTGGTGTTGTCACGTTTTGTGGTAAAATAGGCGTGGGCACACTTTACATCGTAAGACATACGCGAAGAAATAATTATGGATACTGAACAATGACCATATACAATTACGAGCTGCTACAGGACAATCATAAGGCCAGAGATCTACACAGATGAGATACAGACATGAAAATCTAAATGGGTTTGCCGACAGACCAAGTAATGGTTGTCAACAAGTGAACACTCAAAGTCAAAACCATGATCAATGGTGAGTCTTAAATTATTAATACCATCAGATATGCCATGTTTAAAATCATTTAATTATATTCCACCTACACGGTCCCAGTTTAGAAGAGCTTTATTAACTTTTCATAACTTTGTCAACAATCAATTTCAGTAGTAATCGTTTTTTTCTTTCAATTAAGTAATTAGTCAATTTTATTTGTTGTCAATATTGAAGACAACTCAGTACGCGTGTTTGTAAAGCTTATTTATTGTAAATTATGCTGTCGGAACGAGTAGTGATTCCTTATTTCTCTGTTTTATTATTGGAAGTATAAGGGAAGCCATTCTCCGTCTAATTTTTAAATTGTCGAAACAATCACCAGTAGACCAATAAATGATTTGAAGATGAGTTTTGGAATAAACTTTCGGGGCCTAAGTAAGTAGGTTCACTAGGGAAGTAAGTAAATAAACGGCAAGAGAAAATTCTGTTTCTCAGTCGCGAATTAATCTACGGAGTTAATACCTAGACGCACAATATGAAACAATCACAACAATTGAGGACCAAATCAAAATTAAGTACGAAACCTGTGAAAACAAGACACTTTCAGCCTTAAATGTTATGTCCTACTGTTTGACCGTATGATTCTATATCATAATAAAAAAGAAACTTTTTTATTTTGTGTATTGCTCTACGCCTCGTCTTCGTTGAAGTCATTAGATGCGGGGAAGAGCTGGGGCCAAGGAACTGGAAAGGATTCAGCCATGGCGTTTTTGAGGGAACCATTCCGGCATTCGTTTAGAGTGGTTTCGGGAAAACATGGAAAACCGAATTTTGATGACCAGACGGGGATTTAAAACCGCGTCCTACCTAGTGTTGTAAAACAACAGTTTTTTTTTCTGACGTGAAAAAAAACATGAGAAAAAACTGTGAAAAAAACATGTATTTTTTTTTTTCATAACTACTAAATTTCAAATTTTTAAGGCATTTATCGTTTAATATGACTGTTTTGAGTTTATACTAAGTATTTATCTTACTTTTAAATCTACTATATCTTTCTGGTTCTGTAGAAAACAAAAAAAAATACAAAAATATGGTAACATTGACTGAAGTTTTCGTTTACGAATGGCGACTTCCCGAAAAGGCTAGGTTGCATGAGAAGGAATCCCCGTTCCCCATTGTTTGAATTGATACTCACTATTTGAACTAGTGCTGCCAGCCCTACAAATTTATCTGTAGACCTACGAATCTTTGCAAAAATTAGGAAATTTAACTACGGTTTTTTGCCTATTTTTATTACTTGTTGTGCTTTCCTTATATTCGTATACTTGTTAAACTCGCAGCGTATAGTGATACTGAGTCATTGTCAGTAATTATGAATAATTTCCTTGCAACCGTTGGCGTAAACCAACGATTGAAAACAAATAAAGATACTATTTTGTATGATAATAGATTTAAATTCAAACTTAAAAGACCGTAATACAGAACTATCGGCGCAGTCTATATGCACAGTGTGTACTTTGCTCACAATTTAAAATTGCAATCTCAAAAGCTTTTGCATGCAATACAAGAACAACCAGTAAAAGAAAATGTAACTATTTCTGAAGTTATGGATCTAGAAGAAGAAACAGGAAATTCCAACTCCGACCGAACTAGTGTTGGTAGTACTGATACTAGTGAATGTGGTACCGACATAGAAGATGAATAAAAAATTATGTTACCTATATAGATACATTTATGAATCATTATGTAAGATATTATATGATTTAGTAAGATTTAAAACACACATGTAAAATGTAAGTTCCATAAATAAAACTATAATTTATCAAATATATTGTTTTCTGAAAAAAAAATTTTTAGAAAAAAACGAGGGTGTTATTTTTTTCATGTTTTTTTTCATGTTTTTTTTTCATGTTTTTTTTCACAAACCTGAAAAAAAAACATTTTTTTTTTCAGTTTGCAACTCTAGTCCTACCGAATGTGAGTCTCGAGCTTTTCCACTCACCAACCACGATGATATGTCAAATGAAGTTCGTCTATGGTGAAAATTTCCTACATTTTACGAATTTGTATATTTGAATATAAATTTATTATGGAGTTATTAATTATTTATAGGGGTTTTCTACAACAAAGTTTAATAAAACCTGGTGCTGGACTATTAACTTTGTGTATGCGTGATTATTGGTCTTACTACCTACGATTTTCAAGAACTTTTTTGACCTAATTCGCTTCAGACCTTGGTGGTTAATCAGTTTTATACATGTCATATTACATAATTGAACCCTGCAGTTAATTAATCAGAAATATCGTAATTATCAACAATAACAATCAAGTTTGTCGCGTTAATACGAAATAAACTTTAAAATTAAATTATCAATATTGTTTCATTAACTAATGATACTCCATCACTAACAGTGAATCATGTAACCTGTTCGTTACATGCCGCTGTAGATAAAACTGCAACTTCAGTTGCTTAGGAGGGTTTAACCAGCAACCAAAGTGAGTATAAAGAACCAGGCTTTTGACTTTGCAGGCTCAAACTGCTCGCCTCTGGTAGCTCTGTCAAACACTGAACAATTGTGGTAATTAAATCCCGAGCGTGTTTTGATTAAAACCGAATCGAGTGATTTTGAGTTGGAATCTGGTGCGGACGGATAGCCAACCAAACAGAGGGACCTGTAACAAGCAGGCTCGATTTCACGTTACCATTGGCATTTGTGGATTTTTCGTCTGACCTGCCACCGTCCAGACCGAGGAATGAGTTGTGCAATTTATCGTTGCAGAAGAGAATCGGAAAAATGGAAAGAAATGGGTCCTGAATTATGAATAAACATGCATTGGGTTGAAGCTTTTTTATCTTAAGGTGTCGGCGTCTCATACGTTATACACTGATCAACTTTGTAAAAGTACAGTATATTAGAACCAAATCACAGAACACTAAAATCCGGGTTTAATTCTTTAAGACGTACTTTCTAAGGTTCTTGCGTACATTTCGAACGAATTTTAAATCAATTTGTTTCACATACAGTCAAAACAGGAAATTAAGAAAAGTGCGGAAGTTATCTGCTACAATAGGAAGGTGAGAAGGTTAAAAAGGTTGGTAAGAAGAGAACTCAAAGGAGTTAAGAGACAGCAAGGCAGTAAATATAAATGGACTACATCTCGAGCAGGTTTCCGATACTGACAGTCACGGCGATGGATTAACACTGACAAATTGAGAGCCCTATTGTGTTCTGTGAGACATAAATAAACCTTTGGGTAACGGTTTGTAGGATCGTCTTGTGTCTTTCAGAAAGAGGAACTGCCAACATTGACTTCGTGAATTCATACTGCTGTTTCAATCCGTCTGCATCATAGAGAACCGAAGATTCAACAGATAATACCCCTCTAACCAGGGGACTTTTGCGCCAACCTGATGGCAAGACCAGGGTGAGGGTGACTATAAGTGTGTCTTGCTGGCTCACAAAGCCCGCCATTAGCAGCGCCCTTAAATTATTTATTTATGAAATTATTTATTTAACAATCTTGTTCCATGGATCCCTACGGAGGAAGGACCTCTGGGATGTAAAATATGTCATGGTTAATACACATACATACAATTTGAATAATAGACATAGTGAAAAAAATGTTATAAAGACAAAAAATAAACATTACTTTACAACTTAATCATGCTGAATACAATTAATTATTTTGTTCAAATTCTTGAATGGAGTAGAAGGAGTTGCCAATAAGTTCATCTCTCAGCTTTTTTTTTTTTTAATATATCTTTATTATCTATAAACTGTTTTATACTTTTGGGAAGTTTATTAAACAGATGTGTTCTAGTATAATTAACTTCACTTTGCTCTAATCACAGTGATGTTTATGTTTTGTGCAAGTTATTTCTGTTCCTTGTATTGGAATTGTGTACCTGTGAATTAGATGTAAACAAGTTAAAATGTTCTGTGTCAAAACACATTTGTAAAAATACTGAGCTTCTTAAAGAGTTGTCTGCAAGAAGTTCTTGGTTTTATTCTACACAGCATCCTAATAGTTCTTTTCTGCGCTGTAATAACTCTTTCACCTTATGAAGAGTTAGTGAACTTGTAATAGCCACGTGTATCTAAGAAAAGCTATTATTATTTACAATGGAACTTACAGCATGGTTACATTTTTCACCTATCTTCACAATATACAAACATTCGCTTTAAGTTCTGCGCCTTCCTCAATGACGTAATACCATTCATATTCCACATATGTTCTTGTCTGTCCGAGGCGTAAAAACATCTGCTATCTTTGTGGCATGTACTCTGGTGCAGCGTTGTAACAATAATACATTAGTTTAGATTAAGTTGGGCCAAAATATCTGTAAATATTAGGCACAAAAAAAAAATAAAAAAATATATATATATATATATATATATATATATATATATATATATATATATATATATATATATATATATATTTTAAAAATGGTACTGCATAAAAAATGTGCATAGTGCTTGTAAATTTACTTTGTAACTATCTACTAGTATATTTTTGTTATAATAATAAACTCCTGCTGAATTACTGGAAAGAAAATTTATTCTGCCATTTTAGTTTTGTCACAAATTCTGACCGGTTGATGGTACAACAGAGATGAGAAAAGTTATATAAATGAGATTCGTCAAAACGACTATTGTCTAGTTTTAACCAAAGACGTCTTGTAAAAGAGCGTAAACCAAACTAAGTTTTTCCTTCGCACCAATCCTTTTTTGTATGCAGCTGTTCTTCCGTAACACTGGGGTTAATTTCTGCCATGTTTAGGGTTCCGTATCCAACGGGAAAGGGACCCTTAAGTTCTGAGGCTCCACTGTCGGTTGCAGCACTTAAACGGAATAAGTTGGAGACTTCAAATTTTCACATTCGACGTCTTTTGCTGATGGCACAATGTGTGTTTACTCCTAAAATTGTATTAAAAAAATAATAATAATTTCAATGGAATACATGTGCATGTGGCACTTTGTATATTCACCTACTACCAAGTTTCACTTTTTTTCTCTAAAATTCATGACCTCACGTTTGGCCTTTTACGAATTGTGTGTTATTGTTCATCGCGATTTTTTCCTATCCCTGACTGCTTTGCCATACCTGAAATCAAGTGCCAGCTTATGGTCGTGATAATTTCTTCCCTTTAATGTAGCCTCCTACTGTAATACTCATCCAATAATATCCCCAGTATGTGCTTTATACATCTCCAGATATTTCTTCACATGCTTGCTGTCTTCCATTGACTTTCAATACTGTTTCTTTATCAGGTAATTTCCATTCACAAATCTAGCTGCTTTCCTTGGATCCCTTTCAACTACTGTGTTTCATACCCGAAATGTGGTTCCCATACAATATCACCATATTCAAGAAATGGTTTGACAAGCTTTGACAATGGTTTTTTAACCCATTTCACTCACTTCCCTAGCAAGTACGTCCCCTCATTACTGCCTCCAATGAATAAAGGCTTTAGAAACCTCTCCCTTTCACATGCCTAATGTGTCCTGCATAGTTCAGTTTACTGTAAAATGTTGTTCCAAGATATTTACACTTGTCTTCAGCAAGCAGTACCTCCTCCACCCAATAATCATATTTTTTTTTAACTTTTACAATGATATGGGGGTAATAAATGCTAATCTGTTGAAAATGTTTCATTACTTTTCACAGATTATAAAACACTGCACACATACTATTTATAGCTCAAACATTTAATTACATGAAATAAAATAACTAGCGTTAATAAACTTCTGTTCATTAAAAAATGAATGAAATTTCATTTCTTATTAATAAAAACTGAGAAAAATTATTTGTGATAAGACTGTTGCAGACATTAACCAAGAGTCTGTAATTTTTTCACGTATTTTTTACTTTTTAAAAAAGACCTTTCAGAAACTTGAAACATGACCTGTACAACTCGAAGCATTTAATTAATATGAAATAAAACATCAGACATATTTTGGAAACACGATATGTTAAGCACATTCTGAGAATTACATTCATACTCTTCTGTTATTCAGACGGTGGCGCCAATAATCTCTCTTTGCCTCCTGAGGAAAGTCTTTGGTAGTGTCATACTAGTGTTCTGTGTTGTCTCTGGTTTGTTCGGTTCAGAGCTAGTCTCTGTGACTGGCTATTCGTCCAGTCGTGGGTGCTTTGTGCTCACGTCCGTTACTAGTCGGCCTTCGTGAAAATTTCATGTTTCCCAGTGTTACATACCTGACGGTGTAACAAGATCTTCACAGATTACAAAATCTCTAATAATTAGTGAAAAATCAGTAACGGTCTACTGCAAAAGAAATTTATTTCAATGGAGCTCAATGGAAACTCGACAACAGATATGTTCAGCTCTGAAGAAGAGAGACTGAAGACGTTTGAAAACTGGGCAGTGCCTTTCATCGACAAGGCAGATCTAGCACGTGCAGGATTCGCATATAAGGAAAAAGACGTTGTTAAATGTGTCTTCTGTAACGTGGAAATTGGTAAATGGAAAGAAGGTAATGACCCATTACGAGAACATCAGCGGTTGGTGCCGTTATGTCCTTATGTAATGAGTAAAACTATGGGCATTCAAATACGTCCAAACTACTCTCCGGAACAAAATCCATCATGCAGTTCAGGAGAAAATACGCTACCACTAGACATATTTGGACTAGATTTCAGTCGCAAAGCGGTTATGCGAAAATATAGCACGCAAGAAGCCAGGCTGGCGTCATTTGTCGGATGGCCGCTAGCCATCAAGCAAAGACCCGAGGAACTGAGCGACGCTGGTTTTGTTTACACAGGCAAAGGAGATGAGACAGTTTGTTACCATTGTGGTGGTGGAATTAAGGACTGGGAAGAGGATGATGATCCGTGGGTGGTGCATGCCCGTTCGTTTCCGAAGTGCATATTCGTTAACCTTTTTAAAGGAAGACATTTTGTGGACAACGTTTGCCAGAACAAAGAAGTAATTGGTACAGCGGAAGAAGCAAAAAATATTAATAACCAACGCAAAGAAGAAAATGAAATCGACAACGTACGTCGTTGCAAAGTGTGTTTACAACAAGAAATAGGTATTGTGTTTCTACCCTGTGGACATATTATTGCATGTGTCAAATGTGCTCAATTACTTACTACCTGTGCCGTGTGTCGAAGAAAGGTCACTGCAACTGTCAGAGGTTTCCTATCGTGACAGGACATAGTATGAATTGAAGACAAGTAACGTGTGTACCCACTGACTGTGAAACAGCCCACATGTAATTTTTCAGTGCATATAAAATTTGTAGTTATTAGTATCGTCTGAGTCGAATATTTGGCAGCAAATTCTGGACTGGTACGAATATTGAGTTTATAGTTATTAGTAAAACTCGGATTACTGGAGATTGCGATTCCGCAAGAAATTGTGGGTGGGGTGGGACATTCTCCACCAGCGAAATACTGGTACTGACTTGTTGAAGTTTGGATTAACTGCAGTAGTCAAGGGCAAATATCCCTATAAATACTTTCAGAAATACATTTAGCGGTGTCATGCTGATCCAGGGTGTATTACAACGGAGTTACTGCTTGAAAATACTTCTTGAGGTTGACTACAGCAGTATCATGCCGTTATTAGTGAACGTGGGGATCCTACGATATCCGTGGCACCGTAATTTGAAGATGGATTGTTATATAACTCGACGATAGATTTTTCAACGGGTGCTGTGCAAAGTGCGGCCAGTAGAAAAAAACTGTTTTTTCCCGATGAAAATGTGGTTAAGCATTCCTTAGGCATTTCTATTCAAGAAAAAATGTACAAGAAACAGATAAAACAGGTAGGCCTGGACCAGAAAAAAAATCAAGCAAAACCTCTATATCTATACGGTGCAAATACATTATAGGTGTTTTATTTTCCTCCTAGTGGCCTGGACCAGAAGAAACGTCACCAAAAGCATAAGAAACTATACCTATAACCGATTTTTAACATGCTATATCTCGAAAACCAAGCGATATATATAAATTATCCTTTATTTTCGATTTGTTTCATCTAGTTCGATAAAAATTCATCATCAGATTGTGGCGCCACGGTAATGATAGAACTGCCGTGAACGTTGTATTGCGATCTTCAGTAGACCCGTAAAGCCTATCTTTCCGAATTTAAATATGTCATAAATTGGTATAATTCAAAAGCCAAAAATATTGCACTAGGTCGGATTTAGTCTAACAAAAACTTAATGTCCTTGCATGAAATATAACTTTATATAAAAACTACCTGCAGTGATCATGATTAAAGTAATTACGATGGAGTAATGCAAATTTCAACAGGTTAGTACCAGTTTCCAGAAATTTACCAGAGTGGTGCAGTTCCCAGTGTTTGTTCCAGTGGTAATTTCTGAACATATCTACATTTTCATTTCATTAATTTAAAGTATTTAAATGTTTGAGGTAAATTGTTTACCGTATCCGTCCTGGTAATTAACTACAGTCCCTTGCTCCCTTACCTACAAAAGGAAATTTTCTTATACCCTTGCGTCTGAAATTTGCAAATAGTTAATGCCGACATCTACAAAAATGCTGTAATCTTTCAGTGAATATGTGATCAGGAAAATACAATAATAATATCGAATGACCCAAATGTTGTTTGGACAACCAGATACTCATCAGGCAGTTGTTTAATAACTTTTATATCATAACATTTGCCAAATATAGGTTCCACTTAAGTGGCTCCAATAACCGCTCAAATTGTGTTCATTAATGACCGATATTTTTATTGAATGTGAAGAACCGTTTGTGTAATTAATAATTGATTTTTCCCTCCATATTCTCTCCTACGTGGTACAAAATATTTCGAGCCGCCTCCAACACCATTACTATACTGGTAAACAATTTTTGCTCTTTTATCTTCTTTTACTTCATAAAAAGTATAAACTTCCTTTTCTCATTTACAAAATGTTTGGTTACACTGAAATGTAAGATACTCGTGGTATACTACTTTCTGTCAAATGTTCTGGGTTTTTGAAGGCATAGCAAAATATCTAATGCACAGTGCACGAAGATTGATATTCGAAACGAAATTGTGGCACTATTTTAATATATGAAAATTATTAGCGGATATTTTAATTTGACTTTTAAAAAATGTAACTGCTGTATATGTTTCCATTTGTACTGGAGGGTATCGTATTATTTAACTGAAAAGTGATATCGCGCGATTAACTTCAATATTTAAGCTGAAAGTGGATAGGTTGATTACGATCCCTGAAAAAAAGCAGTATTTGTATTTCATTTTCCTCAAGGACGACACGGCAGTATTGTAGTACATTAACAAGAGTTTTACAGGTGGTTTATTGCCATCATCGTAATGTGTGCGCCAACAATAGCACATGATAGAAGTCGTTTGTCGCGTGAATTGAGACACATTGGCGAACAGTTTAAGACCATTTCGAGATCGATAAAAGTAAATTTCGAAAAATTGCGGCACTATCACATAATCGTAATCACTGTGGGTAGGTGTGTCTATTCGACAGAACAATACGAATAATAAAATAAATTAATGCTCATTAAGCAACATACGTTTAGAATAAATTTAATTTTAGCATTATGGTAGAGTTGTTATAATGGTCTATTAAACTGAACGCTTAATTTTTTTCTCACCGTCTATATTCGTTTCAACGTTCCATGACAGTCATTGCTTTGTTTTCATGAGAAGCTGGAATTTATAACTTCTTTTCTGTTTTATTTAATTTATTTGTTTATTTTTTTAAAAAGAAAACGTTCGATCGAAATTTTTCTATATTAAATGATGGATAACCATTTGAATAAACTTGAATCACGTTTCCATAGATGTTCTGTTATTTTAACGAATTTCTTATTCTTTGAGGAGTCTTCTGTTCGTTTAGAATTGACACGTTCTGTAGTTATTTTTGGGATACTGTTACGTAATCTTAGTGGGTTCACTGGTAGATAATGTTACAGAAGCACAACGTTTCGACGATGTGTTTTATCATCAGCTAAATATGCTGTTCGAAAACACCAGACTTAAAGTACCGGTCAGATGTAATCTAAGAGTATAGCCTGTACTATGACCACTGTGCCGTGGTATCCCTAATTCACACATCTGATTATAACATCAATTACCATCTGATGTTACAAATGCAAAATTGCATACAAAGTGTTTGACAGAGAAAGCTTTGAAGGGTTATATACACTCGTCGGCATCTCTGCCGTGTTTCCTCACACCCACACATGAAGCGGGGAATGGATGCGATTGGTCATCTAACGAAACGTGAACGCCAAGTATCCTTTAATGCAAGTAATCCGCTGGTTGGTCTCGTGAATTGAGGCAAATTACTATTTTGTATGAAATACATAACTTTTGATAATTTAAAACAATTTCACGATCGATAAAAGTGAATTTAGAAATATTGTGGTACTCTGAAAGTGGAAATGTCTTGGTTTATAGCAAGAATGTGGAGCAGAACGCAGGTAGAATTAAAGCAAATCATCCTTGGAAATGCGGACAAGATCCGGCTTTACAGAATAAGTAGGCTGAGCAAAAGATAGTAGTCTGAGATGACGTATTCGGCTGGAACCTGAGGTGCTGACGGCAGTGGAACTGCATCTGATTGACGTTGACTGCAATACCACCACAGTTGATCAGCCTATTGTAAACGTCCTCTGGAAAACATGTTGCAGCAGTTAAATACAAGTAATTGCTTCTCTTGTGTGCTCAAATAAAACAATTATTTTTATTTCACTCGCTATATGCTCAAAGAAAAACGTATTCACTTTAACACTTGGGGTAGTGGGTCCGACTAATAATTAATTTCAATCTTTGTAAAAGTGCTTAAAATTTATAAAATTATTTAATCTTACATTTTATTTTAAAAATACATACTAGTCTATTATTATGAACTCTATTATTTCTTCCCTTTCATATTTCCATTCCAATTTAAGTTTAGTACAACTGAGTAAGTTACATATTTATAGTTTCTTTCTTGGACGCATATTCCTCAACATTTTAATACACTTTAGGTAATGACATGCTTCTTCTGTCATTTGTTCGTGTCCCTATAAAATCACATTAACATTTTCTCTAGTTTATTTTTTTATTTTAAATTTATTAAGGAAACTACGCAAGTAAAAAATAATTTGTCTTTTAATACCATACTTACCCGAAACAATTTCACCCACAGGGATTTTCTGAGATTTGTATTTTTTCTTTTTTGTGTGTCATAAAGATCTTGATTTTTTATTCTTGGTTCACAATATTAATTTTAAAACATTACAGAAACTAAAATTATCCTAAATTCTTGGCTTGCTATAATAGCGACTTCTATAGCCTCGCATTGAAAACATATAAAACATATGTAGCCCGTCGACGAAGGCAGGAAGCATGACGTTATAGTGGCCGGAGCCGATGTCGCGATGACCCAGTAGCCGTTTATTAGCATTAACAGACGAAGCTAGTCTGATTTTACATTCTTCTCTGACGAATTACAGTAAATCATAAATTTTTTCCCCGTCGCGGCATTGTAGTGACATTACTGTAGCTTCTCACCCAAAATTCTTGACTTTTTTTTAAAAAGACTCAAATTTACGAGTATTTACTTAAACGGTATAATTTTATCTAAATAGTTTTCGAAGGGAATTTTCTCATTTTTTTCCCCTCATCTTGAATCTGTGGTAGTCCGCCACAAGTTGGACCCAACAGTCTTCTATATTTGCATTATTTTAGTATATATAGTATTTGAAATAGTGTTTCCCATTAGCCATATTAAGGCGCCTGTATTATTTTCCGAGTCTGATGTCATGTCCGGTTTAAGTAGTCTTCTTCTTCATCAACAATACGGATTGGCTGAGTTTTATTCATCATTGGAATGGTCTAATTTGGAACTTTGATTAAATGGTCGCGAGCCCTTAATGACATCTTAAATCTACTGCCAAGTCGTACTACGTACTAATGGACGAAGTGATGTGTTGCCATATGTCTGTGAGATGTTTTTTTATTATTATTATTATTATTATTATTATTATTACTCCGCGATTCACTAAAAGTGTGTGGTGGAGGGTGCATTGCACCTATCGAAAAGGGTTATGGTTTGGAAGGGTTATAAGGGAAATGGCAGGAGGCGCCCATGGGCTATTGTGAGGAACCATCCCCGCATTCGCGTGGAGTGATCCGGGAAAACCATGGAAAACCCAGATCAGGATGGCTGGAGTGTTTAATGATGAGGGAATTTTTGTTTGTGAAATTTGTACTTCATTAGGCACAGATTATGAACTGCGGAAAACCGTCTAAAATAGGTCAGGATGGCTGTTACGCAGGGACCTGTGTTCCGCTATTCCTCCCCGATCCAGCCCTCGGCACTTCTGCGCACTGAGACAAGGTAGTGGGTATTACATTATCGAAATTCAATGTATTTATAATAAACCTGATTGTAACTAAACTACTGCACTGGATAGCCTAATTTGAAAATTTATCAAAGGTTCATTTTTGTTCAAGCAACTTGCGTCTGATTTACAACAAAATATATATCTGCCGATATTTAGAGTACTTAAACGTTGCTAGAGTCGCACCTGCCTCTCTTATATTTTAGACTAATCTTATATATAAAAATGGATGGTGGTATATATATCCGAGATTAATAGACTTCCACACAGTTTGATGAAAGTTAGCACATGTATTTTTTCATGGAAAAAGGTTTCTGACCTAAAAAATGAAAAAATACCCCCTATACCCCTTTACACCCCTTAATGTTTATACGTACATACATTTTCATCCCGTTTTGATAGAACTTTGCACACTTATACTCTAAAACAAATAGAAAAATACTGTCCACATTTTATTTGCAAAACTCCAACCCCTCTCTCCCTTTTTACCCCATTAATGTTTGTCAATATTCTTTATACGAAGCTATGGTTTATATCAGAATTTGAAGGAACTTTGCCCACGTATATTTTAAAACAAGCAGTAAAATAGTCTACATATTGTTTTCAGAAACCCAACCCCTCTCACACTTTCTAACCCATTATTTTTTTTTTTTTTTTTTTTGTCACTGTTCTATATACAAATCTACGCTTCCTATCCGATTTTGAAGGAACATTGCACACATATTGGTACTTTCAAAAAAAAAAAAAAAAAAAACAGAAAAATACTGCCTACATTTGGTTCGCAAAAACTCAACCCCTTTAATTTCCAATATTGTTTACAGAAACCTACAGTTTTATTCAGATTTCGAAGGAAAACTGGACACACATACTTTAAAGCAAAGAGAAAAATACTGTCTACATTCTATTTGCAGAAACCCAACCCCTCACTCCTTTTGCTCCATTTAATTTTTGCAAATGTTCTTTGTACGATGCTACAGTTTTTATCCGATTTTGATGGAACTTTGCACCCTTATACTTTAAAAGAAATATAAAAATTCTTTCTACATTAGGTTTAAAAACTCACCCACTATTCCTCATCAAACCTACTTAACAAAATTCAGTGTTTTGTAAATATCTCGAAAATTGTAGGGAAATCGGCCAGAGTTGATGATGATGCAGAATGTTTACGAAATTCCGATCAAGAGATATAAAACATCAGAACTTTCATATCCAGCTTGTGACCAGAAGACTGAAAGAATGAAAATATTGTATATTCCGAAGCACTAGAATAAACTTTTTCAAATTTAGTTTATACACAAAAATTCATTGTCTTTCACTGATTATGTGCATCTAAATCTGTCTGCTTTGGATATGTTTACTCACTTAAAAAGAGAAATAGGCATTGCAACGTATGCCTCGCAAAGCAAGTCTATTATATAACAAGAGAGTGGTAACCATGAGACGGGCAAAAGAATGGATTATAAACTTCCTCTACGCTAAACGTTATGAAAACTCGAAGGTAATTCGTGGAAGGGAATAAAGTCACAGCAAAGCTGAAGATAAATTCCGTCTCTTTTGCTTATTGCCTTGAGCGTTCTACTGAAATTCTGAGAAGCGTTTTAAGTTCGTGAGCTGCGATTCACAGGGTTGTTTGCGTTCTTGAAGGTAAATAGTCTTTAACGACGTCTCAGATTAAGTGACTCGGAGACAGTTTCTTGTTTAAAGTCTTTGTAAGTGAATTTAAAACTTTCTTTCGTAATTCAATTTACTCACCTCCTTACAAAGATGGTTTTGTACCCGCCTCCAATGACCTCGACGTCGACGAAGCGTACAGCCATAAGTTAAAAAAAAAAAAAAAAAAAAAAAAAAAAATAGACAGAGAAAAGTGTATACCTGAAACATTTCATTTAGCAATCTCAAACACATTTTCGAGTGACATTTCTGTCCATATGTGTGTAATTCATACCTCTGAACTGAATAAACAAATAATTAATTTTTAAGTATCTTTTTTTTTTTAGCCTCTTTTCCTTAACAGCTCTGGTGAAATGTGGCAACTTTTTTTTTTGCTTTCTAAGGTATTTGCAACGTGTTTTAAAACTTCCACATGGGATTTGGACGCAATTTACCACAAAATGATGTTCATAACATTTATATAAATCTTTCAGAAGATATATTTTTTATATTTATGGATCTATTCACACTGATGATTAACTACTAGGGGTATTTTTTAGTTTGATATAGTTACCTGAGTGAGATCTATTGTTTTTTTATAGAAAATATTGAGAAAATAATTGGACTGTATATAAATCAAAGCAAGACAAAAGTGATGAAATGTAGCAGAAATGATACCGATCACAGCATACTAAGTATAAAAATACGATCGGATGCAATTGGAGAAGTGAATTCTGCTACTTGGGAAGCAAAATTACAATCGATGGCAGAATCAGGAAGGATGTTAAAATCAGAATAGCACTAGCAAAAGGAGCATTCGTGAAAAAGAGAAATCTTTTGTCTTCTGGTATCGATCTAGGACTTCGAAAGAACTTTTTATAACTCTATATATGGATCCCAGCACTTAATGCTAGCGAAGCATGGACTTTGGGAATACCAGCAAGAAAGAAAATTGAAGCATTTGAAATGTGGTGCTACAGAAGATTGCTGAAAATTAAGTGGACAGACAAAGTAAGAAATTAAGGACTTTTGAAAATGATGGGTGAGGAAAGAAGTTTGTGGAAGAAGCTTACAGAAAGAAGAGACAGTCTGGTGGGTCATATTTTGATACATGCAGGATCGGTTAACTTGTTAGTGGAGGGAACAGTCGAATGTAATAACTGCGGAGAACGACAAAGATTGGAATATATGGACCGAGCGGGGCGGTGTAACGGTTAGCGTTCTCGCCTCACATTCGGGAGGACGGCGGTTCGAATCCCCGTCCGGGCATCCAGATTTGGGTTTTCCATGGTTTCCCCAAATCACTCCAGGCAAATGCCGGGATGCTTCCTTCAAAAGGCCATGGCCGAATTCCTTCCCATTCCTTGCCCCCATCCTTGCCCCCCATCCTTTCCCGTCTCTAAAGACCTCGATGTTAAAAAGAGACGTAAAGCAGTTACCAAGTTACCGGAATATATGAAGCAGATAACTGGGGACGTGGGTTGTAAGGGGTATGTTGAGATGAAAAGGTTAGCACAAGATGGGAAGAGATGGAGGTTTCTGGGGATATCTAACCAATGTTGCTATGATGGGTTGGATAAGATCAGGGTGAGAAGGGCCATTATGTGGCATTTATCCGGCAACGGGATTTGATTTAACAATTTTAAGTACGGCAGCAATAAAGTTAATGTATTTATTTGTCTAAAGGTCAATTTACTAGTGCAAACAGTTCCTAAAGTTATATTAGAGGGTCACTTCTACCATATATGAGGTAAATCACTGGCAAGGTTACGAGATCATCCGTGGCGCTCTCCATCGTTGAGTAATTTATTTTTTAAATTGGATTTCGGTTACGATGCTACGCAGCTAACGAAACTTTTTTTATTTGATTTTCCCGTGTTTTGAGTTCTCTTATATGTTTGTTTCTACATACACATTAAAAAAAAAGTCAATATGAAAAGCCGAGGTTTAGCCCTGGCATCTTCAGTACGTAATGTTAACTCTTGGACATCCACTTAAAGATTTTCCATGGTTTCACAAAATCACGCCAGGGTTAAAAAATAATGGCGGAATTGCTTCCCGTTACATAGCGCTATAGACTTCGATATCCACAATCCATTAAGCCCTTACAAATGAGAAAGAGAAACGCCAGTATCCCAGTACAGTAAGTGCGCAAAGAAGAGAGTTCGAATTAAAAGGAATGAAAAGAACAGTTGTATGGGAACATAATCGGAAGAGTTTCGTCCGTTTGGTGATGGGCATTGTCAGCGGCTCCACACAAAAATGGGTGAAATGCATCAGCTTAAAAATTAATAAAACGTTTGTTAATAGACGATGTTTAATTTAAAATTACTTATGTATTAACTGTGTGACATGGCCAATAACAAAGGTATTAAAATGTTATTGAATCAATAATATATTTTATATAGCGAAAAAAGAAAAAACTTACGCACGCGCATACACAATTATTCTTTCCTTATTGGTGTTAAAGTACGTTTGGACCATTATGATGGATGTGTTAAGCATAGTGTGTAGTTAGTGTCCCATTCAAAAGTATTGGGGCTACTTGGTCCTTCTTATCCAAAGCAGGTCACAGCAGAACCTAATATCCGATGTATGAATCCACCACACCATACATACCAAGTAGCGGTTTGTGATATAATCCAAAAGTTTGGTTCAGAACCTGTCGTCTGGCAACTATACCTTACCATTGACCCTATTTAGATGGCATAGAGCTGAAAGTGAAAAATTATTTCACCGCCGCAAAGCGAACAAGCTAATATCATTTAGAGCGCCAGACCTGCGACCTGTGCCATGAAGCGAATAATTTGTGAGTATTGAGGCCATAAAAAAGAAGGGAGACATTTGTGTTATTCAGTGAAGTAAACATCATTCAAAGAAAGAAATTTCCAGCATTAATTTTAGCGGTTACATACCTTCGGCACTTCGAAATACAGGTAGTTTTCCTCTATTCTTTGAAATCCTCCATGAAGGAAAATAAAGTACAATAAAATAAGTGAGAACGGTTCATTATTGTGAAGGCTCCCGAAATTTGGCAGATAGGTTGTTTACAGAATAAAATAGAAAATGTGATCTTCCAGCATCATTTTATTAAAAATTCACGAAGTGCGTATTATACAGATTGTATGTTGATTTGGATTCATTAAATTTTTTCATGTATGTTTTTAAATAAAGATATAACAAGTGAGTTTTATATAGAGTTCATTATTAGTTTTAAGTATTGGGTAATCAAAGGGTATTTAAAAGTCACATAAAAATTCTGTTAAGAATTTACAAGATATAAGAATGAACCAACAAAATTATGGGAACACTTAAAACGTATAATACCAAGGACAGGGCATTAAAATATGTAATATTCGGCAAAGATTATGTATTTAATTCGAATGAAATAGCAAATAGATTAAATGACTTCTATATTGAAAGTATTGAGGAGTTAATAGAAAATATCCCCAAAACATATGAATAAGTAATGACACTCAAGATTGATAATAACCTTAGCAAATTTCATGAAGTGACGGAGGCAAAATTGATGTTATAGTTCGAAAATTAGGAAATATGGGTTCTGATGGAGTAAGCAGTGAGGTATTAAGAAGGGTATGGCCTTTGGTAGGAAATACAGTAACTAGTATAATTAATGAATCACTGAAACAAAGAATGTTACCAAAGGAATTAAAAACATCTGTTATTGCACCAGTTCCTAAAGTAAATGGTATTTCAAAGTGTGTAGATCTTAGGCCAATAAATAATTTTTCATTGATAGAAAAACTTATTGAAACAATAGCTTATGACACTTTACTAAGTTTTACAAAGGAAAATGATCTCATAACTGAATACCAATCAGGATTTAGGGAACAGCATAGCACAGAGACAGCAATTCAGTTGGTTGTAGAAAATTTGTTAGAGGCAATAGATAAGGGAGAGGGAGTAATAGCAGTATTTTTAGACTTAGGCGAGCATTTAAAACTGTAAACAGGGAACTGTTGTTAAAAAAAAAAATGTGTATAACATCACTAGGGAGGTTTAGGCTTGGTTAGAAAATTAATTAACAAAGAGGTATCAGAGGATTCAATAAGGTTCTATCAGAAGAAAGAGAAGTGAAACATGGAGTTCCCCAAGGTAGTAAACTGGGTCTCTTATTATTTATACTGTATATAAATGATCTGGCAGAAGTACTAAAGAATTGTAAAATGCACATGTTTGCAGATGACACACCAATTTTTATTATGGGAATAATCTAGAAAAAATGATACAGGTAATTAATAATGAGTTAAAATTAGTTAATTAATGGCTAAATAAAAATTTGTTAAGTCTGAATGTGGCAAAAACAACATGTATGGCGATGTGGAAAAAATTGTTTAGGGAACAGGCAGAGGCACTGCATTCTGTTGTAATTAATGGAACTAAAATTAAGTGGGTTAAAAATTATAAATATCTTGGTGTAGTCATTGATAATAAGCTTAAATTTATAGATTATGTAAATTATATAAATAAAAAAGTAGCAAAAATTTAAATTTAATATACAAATTAAGAAAAGTGTTATATAAACCAAGTATTGTTTAAAGTAAGTGTTATGACTCACATAAGATACTGCTCCACAGTATTAATCATGGCTAGCAAAAGAGAAATTATGAAATTGCAAAATAATTTTAATAATGGAATGAGGGCTATTCTAAATAAAAGACAAACTGAAAATGTCAGTAACATGCTTAAGGACTTAGGATATTTACATATTGAAAAGGAAATAATTAGAGATTGTCGGAAAACAAACTGAATGTTGTACGACAATGTCAGATTAAAATATTGATACGTGACGACAATACAGTGTCACTATTATTTGATTAGCCGTTCTTTTCACACACTAATACTTGTCAGAGCAGGAAACTGTCCTGTCGCGAAGCCATGTCGGAGAACAAAGCTGACATAGTGTGTCGGGATAATCACAGCAGTTCCTTCCGACTTGCTAATTAGTCCCCTTTATAATTAGTTTTGACCACCTAATGTAAGGACGATCAGACTTCGTTATAATTAATTATCGGCCGCCACCATCGGCTGGCTAGGGTACAAATCCAGAATAAATATAACTATAAGTTTCTTCAAGGAATCACTTCGAGTATGTGGATCAAAGATTTATTCTGAGATCTGTGCAGCACAAATGCACCCGGCCACCAATGGAAAAATTAATAATAATCTCACACACACAAGCAAATTACTATTAGAGACAAACGATCCGAAGATGCAGGTTCTTCAGAGTGTAAAAACAATTCTTTCCATCACTTTCACAAAAAACAGAGGAACGATACACACGACGTTCTCTGCTCCACACCACTACACTCTCTCTCTGACCGCTCCTCAACTGTTCGACTCGTAAGTCACCGATACTCATAGAATAAATATAATTAAAATAAGTTAAGTACTGAAGGGGCAAGCCTACTGTAATGTGACAACCCCTTCCATGTCACGGTTCTAATGTGAAGCCGCAGGTAAGACATTTGAACCTGGGACATATTTTAGGTTAGTTTTTTTTTTTTAGTAGGTAGTTACACAAAAAAAAAAAAATCCCTACATTATACAAGAACACCATGAATTAAATTACTATACAAGAGTATTGGTGGCCGGTCCCTACCGAACAAAATTACAAACATATTCACAAAATTTCATTCACATACAATTATATCTTCACATACAATTGTATCTCCCTGGAAAGAAAGCACAAAATTACAAATAATAATCTCTTGAGGTTAAACGTCTGTTCCTCACACAAACGCACATGAACATTAACACCAATACATCAGTCATAATTATTTTTTTCTCTGTGGATAGTACATCACTCTCAATACAGGAAACATCTTTGTCAGTGAAACACCAGATTGTTATTACCAGAGCTTCCCATGATAAGGTAACATTTCCTTTCTTTGGAGATGCTCGGTTAAAAATGGGGTCAATGACCTGAAGGTTTGTCAACCTAGCCTTCTGAAATTGCGCTTAGGTCTAATCACTTACTACCCCTTCCAAGAAAATCGACTTAAAACTACACCAAACACTAAAGAACATATTTATAGTTCTGTTATTAACACACAAAGACGTCTATCTTTCGACATATCCTTGAGGTGGTTACTGGGTGTTCGGGGTAGGGACTACCCTTAAGCACTCCAGGGCAAACCCTCCAAATCTTAAGAAAGTGATACTGACTTGAGATATTAGTTACTTAATGTCACTCAAAACATTTGTTCCCTAACTCACTATCTATATCAAGTATGTTTGTGATTTGTATTAAACAAAAGAGAACATCTACCAATAAATATTAAACTAAACAACCCTACAAAGTACAAGGCATTTTTTTTTTTAATAAATTAAAGTTTCTAGAAAACCATTATGTTGAAGAGACACTTCATACTTCAGCTTTGTGAAAATCACTATGCACAACATAAATCACTTAAAAATATAATTAAACTGTAGTACATAAGTAGTGTGAATCTCTTATGCTAAAAGAAGAATGGGTATATTTTAATTTAAATCTGTTGATGCCCTCATGAAATAAGTCCAGTTTTCCTTTGGACCAAAGTGAGATTATTTCCTTTTTCTTCACATGTACTCCTGGTTCTTCCCTCCTATCCTTCTTCTTCTTCCTACGTTTCCTTCCTCGCATTGTGGAATTACACTTTTCAAAAGTCTCAAGTGAACATTGGAGAATGAAATATTTCATTTTGTTAATTGAAAAACCTACAGTATGACCATATGGGCTAGTACCGAGGTACTGTTCAAAGTGCACAAATTGCTTATCCCCAATGGGAATATCATTTGCCAATACTTTAGTACTATGGTGAGTGGGGAAAACAAGGTCAGTCCCGAAAGGAAACATTAAATCATAAATGTGGCTCGCAAACTTAGTGACACAAGTTGGTTTGCGGAGTTTGAAAATTGCTCTGGGCATAGCCAGCTTGCTCTCCTTCAGAGAAATTGTAGGAATATTACTTACATAAATATCTGTAACTGAAAAAGGACTCTCTGAAATTGACCGAACACTAACCAATTCCATTTGAACACTAGTTTGGGATTCAATACACAAAGCATCATGGGAAACCGGAGTTGCTTCCTGGACCAAAACAATGTACTTATCCTTTTCTGGTACTAGGGGTCCCTCCTGTGACTCATTAAGAGGTTTCAAATTACTCTCTTCCTTGAACTGATCTTCATTCCTGATGAAACAATCTTGTCGTAATTGCACTAACTCGCCCCTTAATTGCAAGAGTCTATCATCAAAATCAGCCGTGATTTGAGAGCGAAGAGCTTCACTTTTTTCTCCAATTTCAGCTTTAAGAGCATTGCTGTTTTCAGCAATTTCAGCTTTAAGAGCATTGCTGTTTTCAGCTTGACCGACCTTAAGTTCTTGAAAGTTTTTTCTCATCTCTTCCATAACTTCACCAACATTGCTGGTACGGGTACCTCATCACTCTGCTCTGCTACTACTTCCATAGCAAATTCCATGGTTTTCATATATAAAGTTTAAAACTAAACCAAACTTGAATGACGCTATTACATTAATACGTTGCTCTAGCAATAGGCTACCTATTCCCCAAACTTAGATAAAACGGTCAAAGATATATCTTTTCAGTTTCAAATCAACTCACAACAACGCCGTGATAACTCGTCAAATGAAACAAAACAACGCAGTATATATATTCCACAACCAAAAACAGATTTGCTCCAAAGAGAAAAAAGAACAACGTAGACTGGCTCTTAAAACAGTTAATTTCACTTCTCCAATCTGCTGCTGTGAATAAAACACATGTAGATAATACAGTAATTATACTTTTATTTACTACTGCTGACTGTTGGTGTCGAACCACATATGCAGACTATACTGTTTCGTCGCTCAATGGTACTGCCACCTGAAAATGTCATGCACAGAAAAAGTTATACTTGTTAACGTAAAAGTTTTCGCGTGTTCCTCCCGCAATTAATGTCTTTGAAAAATGTAAATAATTGCAATCTATTTTATTTTATTTTTCCAGAAAGGAAAAAAAACTTCATTCGTAAGTAGAACTGAAATTTGAAATTTCTGTACAAAATAAAATGTTATGGGAGAGCGAAATAAAATTTTCCGCGAGTATAAACTCTTACTATTAGGCTATAAATTTTCCAGAAGCTCCGGTAAATAACAATCGATGGTACAGATCTTTGAAACAAAATCCCGTTAATCTGCTATTCTTTTGGTCAAAATTGTTATATTTAAAAAATATTTCCCGATTGTTTAATAGTATAATGTTGCCTGTTAGATGTCTTCTCAACTCCTGCCGCTATTTTCTGCAACGCTGATCCACGATTTGTTGTTCTACTATCTGCGTTGCGTTATTCACAGGTACTGCATCGCTGTATCCACTGCTGAAGTAATCGTCTCTGGTTATCTGTGTTGACTCTCTTGCGCTACCGTCTTTGCACAAGCTTGCTGTTCGCCGAGTAATTCTTCTCGCGCGTACCGTCTTTGGTAGAATCCGCTTCGCAATTCTTAACAGTTGTTCAACTGTTTAGTCTTATGCCACGCACTTAAAACTCTTTTTGTGATTTAGACGGCCTTTATAATCACTTTAACCGTCTATTATTCTCACAAGTCCTGTCTTTACGGTCGCCATGTCGGAAAACAAACTGAATGTTGTACGACAATGTCAGATTAAGAATATTGATACGTGACGACAATACAGTGTCACTATTATTTGATTAGCCGTTCTTTTCACACACTAATACTTGTCAGAGCAGGAAACTGTCCTGTCGCGAAGCCATGTCGGAGAACAAGCTTGAAATAGTGTGTCGGGATGATCACAGCAGTTCCTTCCGACTTGCTAATTAGTCCCCTTTATAATTAGTTTTTGTTACCACCTAAGATAAGGTCCATCAGACTTCGTTATAATTAATTATCGGCCGCCACCATCGGCTGGCTAGGGTACAAATCCAGAACAAATATAACTATAAGTTTCTTCAAGGAATCACTTCGAGTATGTAGACCAAAGATTTATTCTGAGTTCTGTGCTGCACAAATGCACCCGGCCACCAATGGAAAAAATAACAATAACACACACAAGCAAATTACTAGTGACAAACGATCCGAAGATGCAGGTTCTTCAGAGTGTAAAAACAATTCTTTCCATCACTTTCACAAAACCAGAGGAACGATACACACGACGTTCTCTGCACGACTCCACTACACTCTCTCTCTGACCGCTCCTCAACTGTCCGACTCGTAAGTCACCGATACTCATAGAATAAATATAATTAAAATAAGTTAAGCACTGAAGGGGCAAGCCTACTGTAATGTGACAACCCCTTCCATGTCACGGTTCTAATGTGAAGCCGCAGGCAAGACATTTGAACCTGGGACATATTTTAGGTTAGTTTTTTAGTAGGTAGTTACACAAAAAAAATCCCTACATTATACAAGAACACCATGAATTAAATTACTATACAAGAGTATTGGTGGCCGGTCCCTACCGAACAAAATTACAAACATATTCACAAAATTTCATTCACATACAATTATATCTTCACATACAATTGTATCTCCCTGGAAAGAAAGCACAAAATTACAAATAATAATCTCTTGAGGTTAAACGTCTGTTCCTCACTCAAACGCACATGAACATTAACACCAATACATCAGTCATAATTATTTTTTTCTCTGTGGATAGTACATCACTCTCTATCCAGGATACATCTTTGTCAGTGAAACACCAGATTGTTATTACCAGAGCTTCCCATGATAAGGTAACATTTCCTTTCTTTGGAGATGCTCGGTTAAAAATGGGGTCAATGACCTGAAGGTTTGTCAACCTAGCCTTCTGAAATTGCGCTTAGGTCTAATCACTTACTACCCCTTCCAAGAAAATCGACTTAAGACTACACCAAACACTAAAGAACATATTTATAGTTCTGTTATTAACACACAAAGACGTCCATCTTTCGACATATCCTTGAGGTGGTTACTGGGTGTTCGGGGTAGGGACTACCCTTAAGCACTCCAGGGCACACCCTCCAAATCTTAAGAAAGTGATACTGACTTGAGATATTAGTTACTTAATGTCACTCAAAACATTTTGTTCCCTAACTCACTATCTATATCAAGTATGTTTGTGATTTGTATTAAACAAAAGAGAACATCTACCAATAAATATTAAACTAAACAACCCTACAAAGTACAAGGCATTTTTTTTTAAAAAATCAAAGTTTCTAGAAAACCATTATGTTGAAGAGACACTTCATACTTCAGCTTTGTGAAAATCACTATGCACAACATAAATCACTTAAAAATATAATTAAACTGTAGTACATAAGTAGTGTGAATCTCTTATGCTAAAAGAAGAATGGGTATATTTTAATTTAAATCTGTTGATGCCCTCATGAAATAAGTCCAGTTTTCCTTTGGACCAAAGTGAGATTATTTCCTTTTTCTTCACATGTACTCCTGGTTCTTCCCTCCTATCCTTCTTCCTACGTTTCCTTCCTCGCATTGTGGAATTACACTTTTCAAAAGTCTCAAGTGAACATTGGAGAATGAAATATTTCATTTTGTTAATTGAAAAACCTACAGTATGACCATATGGGCTAGTACCGAGGTACTGTTCAAAGTGCACAAATTGCTTATCCCCAATGGGAATATCATTTGCCAATACTTTAGTACTGTGGTGAGTGGGGAAAACAAGGTCAGTCCCGAAAGGAAACATTAAATCATAAATGTGGTTCGCAAACTTAGTGACACAAGTTAGGTTTGCGGAGTTTGAAAATTGCTCTGGGCATAGCCAGCTTGCTCTCCTTCAGAGAAATTGTAGGAATATTACTTACATAAATATCTGTAACTGGAAAAGGACTCTCTGAAATTGACCGAACACTAACCAATTCCATTTGAACACTAGTTTGGGATTCAATACACAAAGCATCATGGGAAACCGGAGTTGCTTCCTGGACCAAAACAATGTTCTTATCCTTTTCTGGTACTCGTGGTCCCTCCTGTGACTCATTAAGAGGTTTCAAATTACTCTCCTTCCTTGAACTGATCTTCATTCCTCACGAAACAATCTTGTCGTAATTGCACTAACTCGCCCCTTAATTGCAAGAGTCTATCATCAAAATGAGTAGTGATTTGACAGCGAAGAGCTTCACTTTTTACTCCTATCTCAGCTTTAAGAGCATTGCTGTTTTCAGCAATTTCAGCTTTAAGAGCATTGCTGTTTTCAGCTTGACCGACCTTAAGTTCTTGAAAGTTTTTTCTCATCTCTTCCATAAACTTCACCAACATTGCTGGTACGGGTACCTCATCACTCTGCTCTGCTACTCCTTCCATAGCAAATTCCTTGGTTTTCATATATAAAATTCAAAACTAAACCAAACTTGAATGACGCTATTAGATCAATACGTTACTCTAGCAATAGGCTACCTATTCCCCAAACTTAGATAAACGGTCAAAGGTATATCTTTTCAGTTTCAAATCAACTCACAACAACGCCGTGATAACTCGTCAAATGAAACAAAACAACGCAGTATATATTCCACAACCAAAACAGATTTGCACCAAAGAGAAAAAAAAACAACGTAGACTGGCTCTTAAAACAGTTAATTTCACTTCTCCAATCTGCTGCTGTGAATAAAACACATGTAGATAATACAGTAATTATACTTTTATTTACTACTGCTGACTGTTGGTGTCGAACCACATATGCAGACTATACTGTCTCGTCGCTCAATGGTACTGCCACCTGAAAATGTCATGCACAGAAAAAGTTATACTTGTTAACGTAAAAGTTTTCGCGTGTTCCTCCCGCAATTAATGTCTTTGAAAAATGTAAATAATTGCAATCTATTTTATTTTATTTTTCCAGAAAGGAAAAAAAACTTCATTCGTAAGTAGAACTGAAATTTGAAATTTCTGTGCAAAATAAAATGTTATGGGAGAGCGAAATAAAATTTTCCGCGAGTATAAACTCTTACTATTAGGCTATAAATTTTCCAGAAGCTCCGGTAAATAACAACCGATGGTACAGATCTTTGAAACAAAATCCCGTTAATCTGCTATTCTTTTAGTCAAAATTATTATATTTAAAAAATATTTCCCGGTTGTTTAATAGTATAATGTTGCCTGTTAGATGTCTTCTCAACTCCTGCCGCTATTTTCTGCAACGCTGATCCACGATTTTTTTGTTCTGCTATCTGCGTTGCGTTATTCACAGGTACTGCATCGCTGTATCCACTGCTGAAGTAATCGTCTCTGGTTATCTGTGTTGACTCTCTTGCGCTACCGTCTTTGCACAAGCTTGCTGTTCGCCGAGTAATTCTTCTCGCGCGTACCGTCTTTGGTAGAATCCGCTTCGCAATTCTTAACAGTTGTTCAACTGTTTAGTCTTATGCCACGCACTTAAAACTCTTTTTGTGATTTAGACGGCCTTTATAATCACTTTAACCGTCTATTATTCTCACAAGTCCTGTATTTACGGTCGACATGTCGGAGAACAGATTGAAATAGTGTGTCGGGATGATCACAGCAGTTCCTTCCGACTTGCTAATTAGTCCCCTTTATAATTAGTTTTGACCACCTAAGATAAGGTCCATCAGACTTCGTTATAATTAATTATCGGCCGCCACCATCGGCTGGCTAGGGTACAAATCCAGAACAAATATAACTATAAGTTTCTTCAAGGAATCACTTCGAGTATGTAGACCAAAGATTTATTCTGAGTTCTGTGCTGCACAAATGCACCCGGCCACCAATGGAAAAAATAACAATAACACACACAAGCAAATTACTATAGTGACAAACGATCCGAAGATGCAGGTTCTTCAGAGTGTAAAAACAATTCTTTCCATCACTTTCACAAAACCAGAGGAACGATACACACGACGTTCTCTGCACGACTCCACTACACTCTCTCTCTGACCGCTCCTCAACTGTCCGACTCGTAAGTCACCGATACTCATAGAATAAATATAATTAAAATAAGTTAAGCACTGAAGGGGCAAGCCTACTGTAATGTGACAAGATGTACTGAATTTTGTATATAAGTTGGAAAGTAGATTATTACCAAGATATGTGACTAGATTAGTTCAAAAAAATAATGATGTACATAATTATAAGACAAGGCAGGCAAATCATTTCCATTTGACTTATTATAATAGTAGTAAAACACAGAAAACAGTGTTGCACCAAGGTTGAAAAATATTTAACAAATTACCTGATGACATAAAAAGGACCAGAACTGTTACAAGTCTTATGGAAAAGCTGGGTAAATGGTTAGAGGAAAGAGATAGTAATATTTTCTTTTGAAGAAGTTAATTGAAATTAACACCTTGTTTGTATTTGTTTTTACTTTTTCATATTAAATGTAAATATTATATTAAACATTAATATGATGTATGAATTGTAATTATATATATATATTAGCCATAAACTATTTGAAAATAAATAAATAAATACTACTGATGAAATAAAACAGTGCCACCTACGCAATAAGAAATATTTTCTAAAAGCAGATTTAGATTTAAAGAAACAGGTCTACTCTTCTTATTTCCATTCAGCCGTACCGTATGACATAATTTTTCGAAGAAATTCTTCAAAATAATAATAATAATAATCATATTGCAGAAAATGGCTACTAGAACGCTGTGTGGGGTAAAACCAAGAACTTCTTGCAGACGACTCTTTAAAAAACTCAATATTGCTACAAAGATTTCTCAGAATATGTATTCTCACATGTGCTTTGTAATAGAACATTTTAACTTGTTTGCATCAAATTCACAGGTACACAGTTTCAATGTAAGTAACAAAACTAACTTGGTACAAAACAAAAACATCACTTTCAATACTACAAATTAGAATTAATTATTCTGGGACAAATGTTTAATAATCTTCCTGAGAGAATAAAACAGTTTGTAAATAATAAAGATGTATTATCTTATTGGCAAATCCTTCTACTCCATTAAGAATTTTATACAAAAGAATTGTGTGTTTTTTTTTTTTTTTTTTTTTTTTTTTTTTTTTTTTTTTTTTTATAAAAAAGTGCAGTTGTATAAACTAATGGTTATTTTTTTTATTTCAATTTTATTTTTCTCTTTGTAACATATGATTAATTCACTATGATTAGTATTCTTTTGTATTTTAACCATAACATTTTTCACATTCCAGAAGTCCTTCTCCAGCAAGAATTTATGGAAGAATAATAAATAAATTCTTTATTTATTATTTATTTTAATTGATTTAAGGATATTTCGCAGTTAATCGAACTGAAGGAGGGAACTACAGAGAAGACGGAATTTAAATGTGGCCTTTCGAAGCAACCACATCGTAGTTTTAAACGAATTCTCTCTATGCTATTACGTGCTCTTGCTGATTTTCTTGATTCTCGACGTCTGGAACTAAGCGAGACTGGACATTCGATAATGTAAAGGAATTACTTCGTCTTGAAAGTTATTAATTCAATCACATAATTACTTTTAAAGACTTCTAAATAAGACAAGTAACAGAATAAATGAATTGTCTGCATAACAGTTACATGATTATAAGACCTGCCGTTAAAAGTTTGCGCAATATCTAACAACTATACCACTACTGACAGCTACTAGACTGGTTGCGTGTCAAACTGCGGCTTTTGAAAGATAATGGAGCATTCACGAAGCAGTTTGAAAGGCAGTGATAATGGGTAAAGCAAAAACTAAATAGTAAAACATTGCTAATTTGCTATATAATAATCTATTAACTATAAATAACATTGAAAATGTACCAAACTGACACAAAACTATAACAGAAGTTATAAAAGGCGGTCTTTTGCTGATGTTGATTCATTCAAAATGCTGATTTAATTTTAATTTAACTTAAAAATGCCCAAAGCGACTACGTTTTGTTACAAATTCATCTGAAGTAATTTAAAGAACCCACGGAAATCCGGGCATCGAGCTCATGTCCTTCCGAATTTAAGGCGGAGCGTTGTTAGATTTCATGTTTCATGGTACACAAATTTTCAAGATCTACCGTCACGGTCAGCCATTTTTTAAGATTCGTATCAAAGCTGTTCTGCAAACTATGTTATTAACAGAATCTTCTTTTATATTCCACAATGATTACAGGTTACTCTACTGTTTCACAAAATTTCATTTGGATGGAAGAAATTTTCATTTTTGTAATTCAACAAACTGTGAGGCAAAAAGTAGTACTTTTACTTCTTTTCGATCTTTTATTCTTTTCAAAATCTGCCACACCACTCCCTTACTTTTCCATCCACTGTTGATTCCAAAGATAACGCTCTCCTGTGTCGACGCTGCGAACTGTATTATCTGGTTTTAACACAGAGATCATAACACAACTCTCTATTCAAACGTAAACTAGCGTTATAAAAGGATTATAAAAGTATAATCTAAAATAAAAGAACAGCAGTAAGATATCACAGCGTTAACGGCTAACCCGCCTGGCTCGAGTTCATCATTAACTGCGTAAATGTGTGTAAGCGGAAGACCAGGAACTAAATTAAAACCACCAACCTGTTCTCGTAGTAATTAACTTCAGAGTTATTTTTCAGTATTCAGCGCAGTGGTGTAGACAGTTTGAGCGCCAGTTTGTCCTTTTTCCAAATGCTATGCAAAGGTTAGCTGCGTCGCCCCTAGCAGTTAGTGACTGCAGTCCTTTGTCCTTTTTGTTCTGGCCGAGCTCTCTCTCGCTGACAGCCTGGCGTGGACTAGCAGCTCGCTTCGCGTCTGTCTACTTAGGCCATCGAGTGCGCGCTTGTTATACTCTCGACCTTGAAGTAGACTTTCGTCTCGATGTCTCTGATAGACATGACCTCAATTTATTATTATTATTACCCCGCGATTCATTAAAAGTGCGTGGCGGAGGGTGAATTGCACCTATCCGAAAGTATAATAGTTTGGAGGGGATATCCGGGATACGGCAGGAGGCCCCTTAGGATATTGTAAGGAACCATCCCAGCATTCGCTGTGATCTAGGAAAACCATGGAAAACCCATATCAGGATACCCGGAGTGATTTATCGAGAGCTACTCCTATCGGATTTTAAGTTTACTCGCCCGGTCAATCCTTTCTATTCCATTCCATTCCACCGAGCGTGGTGGTGTAACGGATAGCGTTCTGGCCTCGCATTCGGGAGGACGGCGGTTCGAATCCCCGTCCGGGCATCCAGATTTGGGTTTTCCATGGTTTCCCCAAATCACTCCAGGTAAATGCCTGGATGCTTCCTTAAAAAGGCCATGGCCGAATTCCTTCCCATTCCTTGCCCCCATCCTTTCCCGTCTCTAAAGACCCCGCTGTTGAG
Source organism: Vandiemenella viatica (assembly GCA_031002005.1). Lineage (NCBI taxonomy): Eukaryota > Metazoa > Arthropoda > Insecta > Orthoptera > Morabidae > Vandiemenella > Vandiemenella viatica. Next base: position 234,954,042 of record CM061919.1, on the reverse strand, counting down.
AGACATATAGCAGTTAAAAAAAATCTATTCCATTCCCTAATCGTTCGTGGAAAAAAATGAGTACAGAAATGAACTGGTTCTGGTCCTGATTTCTCTTAACCTATTTCGCGGTCATTCCTAGATATGAATGTTGCTGGTATTTGTTTGCTGTCATTCCGAAATAAGTCAGTCGCAAATTTTTCTATTAGCTTCTGTCGAGAGATACGCCTTCGGTGTTCCAGGTCTTCCCAACCTAACTCTTTCAACATCGCACTTACGCTTTCCCTCAAACTATAGGCCTATATACCTGTCACGAATCGTACCTTCTCCAATGCCTCTATTAACCCCTTTTGATGGGGACCCCATACAAAACAAAAATATTCTGAGTGAGGATGCATTAGTGACTTGTATGCAATCGATTTTTTCGGAGTGAGTTGTTTTAAATTACGACCTCGAAATCGAAGCATACGATTTGCTTTCCCAATTACCTTCTCGATATGATCATTCCACGACAAATTATTACGAATTGTTACCCCGAGGTATTTAGCGGAATCTACCGTTCTAAGGACAGTGCCATTAATTGTATATTCAGAGTTAAATAGTGTCACCTTTTTACTTACACTCATGACTTTTTAGCGTTTAACTCCAACTACCAGTCTTTACACCACGAAATTATTTTAATAATATGACCTTGTAACAAAGCGCAGTTGATTTCACGATAAATAATAGCATCGTCGGCAAGTAATCTTTTCTTCCCCCTTATTATGTCGCACAAATCATTAAGGTATATGAGAAACAACAGAGGACCTATCGCGCTTCCCTGGGAAACACCGGACCTCACTTCGGTAGATGATGAACGCTCACTGTTGTGAACTACCTACTGTGTTCTGCCCTTCAGAAAGTCTGCAAACCAGTCTCATATTTGTCTAAATATGCCGTAACCACGAAGTTTCTTAAGTAACCTAGTGTAGAAGGTTTTTTTAAAAGCTAACGGAACTAAGGCAACCAGAGATTGATCATCTATAATATGGCACATGTCGTGAATTAGAAGTGCAAGTTGTGTTTCGCAGCATCGGCCTTTTCTTAATCCAAGTTGATTTGGGTTCAAAACTGCGCCTTCATCCAAAAACTGCATGACATTTAAATAGATGGTTTGGTCTAAAATCCTGCAAAATATTGAGGTTAACGAGAAGGTCTATAATGTTGAGGATCATTAACATTCCCATTTTTAAACACTGGAATTACAATGGCGGTATTCCATTCAGCTGGTATTTTTTCTTGATCCAAGGAGGCGATATATAATTTCATCAAATACGGTGCAATTTCCTCTGCGTACCTATGTAGGAATACCGTCTGGTCCGGTAGCATTATTGGTTTTTACATTCATAAGCAGTTTAGTTTATTCCCTCTTCATCAAGAACGAGATCTTTCATAATGTTTTTGGTACGGTTGTTAAATATCGACATCAACGTGAGGTTGGTTGGGTTGAAAGGGGTTCAGAACATGAAGACAGAACTTTTGGTAGTGAAATTAATCCTCGAAACTGTATTAAGAAGATTCGGTTACAAATTTTGGTGATAGACATCCAAAGCTCAGTGTCAGGTGCTTTCACGATTTTTTGGTAGTTAACTTTCTGCAAAAAAAAAAAAAAAAAAAAAAAAAAAAAAAAAAAAAAAAAACATAATAATAATAATTAGGTTGGTAAAAATAAGTGCAAATGTTATCCAATACTCACAGAGATTTTCTGTTGCTACCACGCACATAAAGTTACTGGCAGGATTGTAATTCTGAATTAGTTTTAAATCGCATAATTGTACTTCCATCATAAGAATTTTTTAGTTTAATAGGACTTTGTGCATAACTAATAAAAAATAATTCGTTTATCCATGAGTACAAAGTAAACAGTTCATTTACTAACATGATGTATTTGGGCTTAACAGTACAAAGCAACATGAAATCGCACCTGCACATAACTTCGGTCGTAGGTAGTGCTAATTCTAGGCTGCGATTCGTAGATCGCATTTTGAAGGATTGTAACCCCTGTACGAAGGAAATAGAGTGGAAACCTTCTTACGTCCACATCTGGACGATTGTGCCGTTAGGAAATCTTATCGTTGATTTGTACTACACAGAAAATACAGATAAAAGTCGCCCGATTAGTGACTGCTGGCCATAGTCCTTACGAAAGTGACACAGAATTGATAAGCAGATTGAGATCGGATTGTCTGGCAGACAGAAGATAGTTTCGTTTGAGTTTATTGGCAAATGTGTGAATGACGCCTTTCATTTACGAGTGCAATTAAATACTACTTCCAACAAGCTAATTGAGTCGCAATTATAGAGATAAGATTAGAGAAATTATGTGCCGTTCTGATTCTTTTTTTTTTTTTTCATGATTGGAATGCAGAATCGCCATATGCCACCACAATTTCGTGAATTGCTGGGTATAGATGTAGATATATGAATTCTTGTTCCGATCTTTTTTTTAATAAATTTATTTTTCTGTGTTTTCGTCAGGCGAATTAAATGTTATCCCACGCAAATGACAAAGACCTTTGAGATCAGAAAAAACTCAATTTTCACTGTACCATCGAGGATATGTGCAATGTAGACTCATTAACTACAGAAGGATCAACGTCTGGTATCTAAGAAACATTTTTTGTTGTTGTTGTTGTTGATAGTTCAGCATTTAGAGCTTCTCATGCATTTTCACGCATTGATATGTACTTTGATTTCTGTTTCCTAAATATGACATTAATAAATATTCTAATTTGTTGCTACCTCCACAGTTTTCTAATCTACTCAATAAAATTTTGCTATCAGCAAAGTAAAGAGCCGTCTCCCAACAGAGAATCTTATTAGGAAGTTGATTATTGTTTTAAACACAAAAAATTGGGGACTCATCATAAACCTTGGGTAAATACAATTGGAAAGTTACTTTAATACTGCCGTTTGCATTCCTCGTTCCTTCAAAAAGTAGGATCTAGAGTGGTGGTGTAACGGTTAGCGTTCTGGCCTCGCATTCGGGAAGACGGCGGTTCGAATCCCCGTCCGGGCATCCAGATTTGGATTTTCCATGGTTTCCCCAAATCACTCAAGGTGAATGCCGGGATGCTTCCTTCAAAAGGCCATGGCTGAATTCCTTCACATTCCTTGCCCCCCATCCATTCGCGTTTCTAAGGACCTCACTGTTAAGAGACGTTAAGCAGTATTAAAAAAAAGTAGGGGCAATAATCACTCTTTATTAAATCGATGAATAAAGACGTTTAAAATAGTTCGAAGGAAAAATTGTTATTACAAACCTAATGTGGAGGATATTTAATTGCTTAATGTTACTGCCCAAGAATCAGCCAGCCTTCTTTTTAAAGGGCGGAGTTCATTTCCTTAATGCTGGACCCGTGCTCTCCTAGGTTTTAACCTTGACATCGCGACAATCTTCCTTTTTAAAGAGTCAACGAGAAGCGAGTCTCCAGCGAAACCTCGGCCCTTATTCCCACGCCATGCATAATAATTCCTGTATTAAATCTCATGGAATGCATAATAAATTCTGAAAATTGCGAGATGCATGTTGACTCTTGAGGCTAGACTGTTCTCGTGTTGAGAAAGTGCCAAAATATCTAAGTGGTGAGCATTTAGAACAGTGTAGACATGTTATTTGGGATGTGGTACAGTACATGACATTTTCTTTTCTGAATAAAATAAAGAATCTAACAATGTGAATGACAACTAATTTAAAATTTCTTATTTCTGAACTTCAACCCCGTGCACGTTTCAGTTATACACAAACAATTAAAGGTAATTATAATAAATTGTGTATGTCTTATCCTAAAAATAGCGAAAGTTTTGGACACACACAACATAGCATTCCATATTATTATTTTTAATTACAAATTAAATAAGTTGGTTATAATTCTTTGGTGATATAGACCAGAATTTTTTAAAAACATGTGGAGGGTTAGAACAAAATGATGAAAAATTAATCAAGCACTCATACATCCACCAATATCAACAGTTGGTTTTTACTGAAGATGAAATGTTTCATCACGAAAAATTTTCAGTTTCATCAGATACTCTACCTGCTTAATTCGTCTCATTACTTCTGGTATTTTTGCTATACTTATATAATGATATTATACTTTTTCCCATATTTCTAATCCAAAACTGTTTTCCTTTAAATTCCTTGTAATGTGTTGCCATCTTGCATTTACTAAAATTTTTCAGTCGTAGGGAGTGAAACACATTGTTAAGGATTTTGACAGCTCATTTCTCATGAAATACACAGGAAAACAAAATTTATTCCAAACAAAATTGATTGCATGTTTGATCACATCATAATGGTAATCGAAATACTATTACTGTGATGTTTTATGTACTTCAAAATTGCAAATGAATATTACTTTTCACTAAAGTTATTAACGTTCTCAGATTTGATGTTTTTTAATGGAGAAAACAGAAGTGCATTGAAAATTACTGAAAAAAATACATTTTAAATGAATATTATACTGCTTACAGGAGATTAGTTATCGTTCTCCTAAAAATATAAACTCTGCTTTCCGTTGTCAGGGAAACGCAAGCATTAAATATAGTTAAACGTTGATTTAAACTACTTGGAGCTAACTGGAAGTAACCTTAAATTGTAAAGAATTTACAATATTTTGACATTGCATTGGACAAAATAAACAATCTTAATGCTTCGAAAATCAAATATGGTAGCTGGTTCAACATTATACATTAATGTGTATTAAATAAAGTTCCAGGTATCACAATCAATTTAGCACGCTTACAAAGTCCGTCACATTCACCAAAAACAGTTTCACGTAATATACAGAATAAAAATCCACACATTTACAAACCTGTATCTGGTAATAACAGTGACTCATTTCATTTATTTCACACTAACTTATTATTTGACTGGAAGGTAATGAAAAGGAAACGTATAATTTTATGATTAACACGTAGGTCTTTGGTTTTCGAGTATATAATATATGGCCGCAATTTTTGGTCACCGAAATATGTGTTCTTATGAAATTTCGACACAGACGATGCTGCGATGTTAGGAGGCTATAACATGCAGGCTGATAGAAATAGTTTATTATTGCAAAATGAAGATCTCTACAAGAAATAACTTACTGCGCAAATTAGTTGGATCACAGTGGGGCAGTCAACCACAAACTATACGTACATCGGCAATGGCCCTTTGTTATTCTGTTGCAGAATATGCATGCCCAGTTTGGTACTCATCATCTCATACCAAACAGGTGGATGTAGCCCTCAATAACACCTGTAGGCTAGTGACAGGTTGCTTAAAGCGTACCCCAGTTGATAGGCTTTACCAGCTTTCTGGCATTGCACCACCCAGTATCCGGAGAGAAGTGGCTGCGAACAAGGAGAGGACCAAAGTAGAACGGGAAAGCGCTCATCCACTGCACGGCCATATACCACCAGCCCAGAGACTCAAATCCAGGAAAAGCTTCCTCAGAACATCACGGGAACTAATTGGGTCACCTGAAAAGGCAAGAGTACAGTTATGGAAACTGAGGGTTCCCAACATCTCAGGACCATTAACAGTTGCAGAGCGCTTGCCACCTGGTCATGAAGAAGACTGGAAGACTGGAACGTCTGGCGGTCTTTAAATCGATTGCGATCAGGAGTGGGCAGGTCCAAGGAAAACCTAATGAGATGGGGTTATACTGATACTACCAGTATTAAATGCGAATGTGGAGAAGACCAAACTATGAATCATATGCTCGAGTTCCCTATGTGCCCATCATCCTGCAACAACGAAGACCTGTTTCAAGCAACACACAATGCGATTGAGGTTGCGAAGTACTGGGCCAAGTGTGTTTAAAGTTGTTGATTTACAAAATGTATTTAACTGTGTATTTTGATGTTTTTGACACGAGAATAATAAGTGTTACGTTTTCTACGGAAACTAAAAACGATACACTATATAATTTACTATAACTCATTTGTACTACATTTTATCTTACAGCAGACATAAACAATACTCTCAGACCTTAACCCAAGTTCTCAATGTTCATACAGTGAATACGTAAGAAGATATAAGTATATATGCACGTAACATAATAGAAATTCGGGCCCAGAATACATTCTAGGTGCTGGGCTTTATTATATATGGGAAAATAAATAAATAAACAAATACGCAGAAAGGTACTAAACACTGCGTACTTCGCCGTACAGTTGACTGAAAACAGCCCATTGTCCCCATCCGCGAGTTATGGTTCTGATTCATAACGGTTGCGTATTAGTAAAGCTGAAAGGATGCAATAAGAGAGCTTATTAATTTATATTTTCCCCATCTGCAGCGCCATCATGCAAAGTGTGGTATTGTTAACTTCCGGTTCAACACAGTGCGTTTGTTTCCGTTAGCGATGCAGTCTGTGTACTTGAATTTAACAGTGGAAGAGCTGAAGGAGTTTCTTTATAAAAAAGGGGATCACGTGATCTGTCTAAGCAAGAATTGATTAACTGGTAAACATTCACAACATCAAAGGCAACAAAGGCTGGCATTCAATTTAGGCCTCTTGTCGGCATTTCGCTCCTCATTTATTGAACCACCTGGAATCATTTAAAATTTATGGATGTTTGATTTTTGGCCTCAAGTGTTTCTATCACTGTTTTTAGAAGAGGTTTTTTTAGATGTATTTACAGATTATATAGGAGAGAAGTCTTCTCTTAGTGCTTACACAATGCATCCATCTATTCTTCATGGAATAAGCTAAAACCATTCTGCTACACAAAAATGGAATTATTCATAACACCAAAAACTACCGACCTATATGCTAGTTGGCTGTTCTGTACAAAATTTTTACAAAGATCTTGTTGAACCGAATTTGTTCCACATTCTTGCCCTGCGAGAACTAATTAGCGGGGCAAACGAATACCAGATGCCTCTTTGAGAAGCATTTGTAGATTTCGAGAAGGCATTTGATTCAATAAGTGACAAAGCTGTCCTGCAAGCCTTAACTGAACATTGAGTGGATACTGCTTATATTAGAGTGCTCCGTAACAACTATGTCACCTCCTCAGCCAGCCTTTGTCAACCTTGGAGAACCAACCACTGAGTTATGCATCGAAAGAGGTGTTAAGCAAGGTGATCCCATCTCTACAAAATTATTTTCAGCTGTCTGGCAATGCCAAAGCTAGAATGGACGGAAAAGGGAATTAGAAACAATGGCAGAAGACTTAACAACTTGAGATTTGCTGATGACATTGCGCTTGTTGTTAATGACCTTGATGAACTCCAAACCTTGGTTACCGACCTCGCCTCGGAGTGCAAAGCAGTTGGCCTAAGAATGAATCTTTCAAAAATAAAAATTATGTCTAACTAATGGGTCACAGAGGGTAGTGTACAACTAGATAATAAATCTTTAGTTAATGTCATTGAATACATTTATCTTTACCAGCTTGTAAATATGAGAGGTGATGTAAGACTCGAAATTTTTCGTCGCATCAAGCTGGAATGCCAAGCATTTGGGAGGCATTCTATTATCCTGAATGCCCTCGAATCTAAAGCAAATAGTCTATGACTATTGAATTCATTCTGTGATCAAATACGTCTACGAGACCTGGACTCTAAATGAATTTACAAAAGGTAAACTAAGGACTGCCCAAAGAGCTATGGAGAGGTAAATGCTAGGCTTAACGAGAAAAGGCAAGAAAAGAGCAACTGACATTAGGTCAGTTATAAAGGTCACAGACATCTTAGAGAAGATGCATCCTTGAGGTGCTGCCATATTGCGCGTAGAAAAAACCAGAGATGGACAGAAACAGTGTTAGAATGGAGCTCAGTAGATCACCCCAGATCGAGAGGAAGACCACCGGATCGATGGGAAAGGGACATACGCAGGGTTGTCGGAGTTAACTGAAATAATTACCTTAAGAGGCCGCATCAGAAAATGATTGAACTGGCTGATAATGGTAGGAGAGAAGAGCTCCTGAATATCAATCAATCATTGTTTGAAGTTGAACTTTTCTTTTGTGAGCTAATTTCCTCAAGATTGATTTAACGATCTGTGTACCAACCCTAAAAATAAATTTTCAATCTTTTACAAAGATAATATTTATAACCACTTTCTTTTATACCTTTTCCTTTTATTCCTTGTGTTGAGTCTAAGATCGGTTTATGTTGCTCACAATTACTTCTACCACCTTATTTAATGCTAGTATTAATGTATTATTAAAGGCTAATCCTGTCACAGAACGTAGCAGAAAAGGCAAATAAATCATAGAAAATAAAGTTTTAATTGCCGTAATCTAAGAACAACTACGATATAAATAAATGATTTCTAGCAGAGGCCTATACGAGATTGATACAGTCATTTGATACTCTTAACTCAAAGCGTAAAAACCAAACAACCACTTACCACTGTTGTCAAGCGATGAATTATAATGTGAATGCAATGTTGTTGTAGGCCATTTTTCCGCAGTTGCTCAGTAAATGAATTAATAAAATGACGCCAATGCAACTGTAATATGTAGGTTTATTGTGGTACGCGTTTCGCCTCTCTTCGAGGCTTCATCAAAGACAAATGGCTGTAATGGAAACATGATTTGGAGAGAAAGCAAAAATGTGTGGTTACTATCCTGAAATCCACTAATATTCGTCGCTGATGATGCCTCGAGGAGAGGCGAAACGCGTGCGACAGTAAACCAACATATTACAGTTGCATTGGCGTCATTTTATTAATTAAATTATAATGTGATTCAGCAAAAAGACGAGCACACACTGGGGTCCACTTCGAGGGCGTTTTTCCATGACTCAATTGTATAATCCAACGCTTTCACCGGTCTTTATCTTTGGGAAAAACGTGATAACTATGTACCTTATTACCGCCGAGATTACCGTACATGCGTAGATTCAACAAACCGGAATTATTACATTTTTAGTAAGCCTTATAGCCACGATAGCATATGTAAACACAGTTCTAGAGCCCTACCGGAAGTTGAGTAGGGGAACCTAAGGCAAGACGGGCTACGAAGTTGAAATTATGTTTTAAAAATACAAAATTAATTGAGACAGCCGTAAATTTTAATATGGATGCATTATAACGTAACAATCACAAAAAATAATATTGTGAGAAAACAAAAGAACAATATTATTATTTTTCTGGGGAAGAATGGGGTTGTAAATATCAAAACATTTAAAACTAGTGGAAATGCACATAATAATAATAATTTTGTTGTATATTTATTTAGTTTTAAGTGAATATAAAGGTTTATCTACCGTTTTCATTGATTGTTTCCTTTTCTGAAGATTATTCATAAAATTCACACACTAGGATAGCCTCATCATCGTCTCTATCAATTGCCGCATAGGAACAGTGTACCCATTCTCTGCACATGGAAGAAGTGTCCCTACCTTGAACTGACTCTAAGTAAAATTCACCGCAATTTTAACACGGTCAGAACAACTCTCTTGAGTTTTGGGTTCTCTCCTTGGTTCCTTCATTTTACATTTATTTTCAGGCACTATATTTTCTTCACCTGTAATTTTTATTCTCTTTCGTAATAAAGGCTTAGAAGTTATTAAACATCCGGCCAGACATTGGACTGGTTTGAAAAGGATTACATCTTTCTTTCGGAGGGTAGGAAACCATAATAACTGTACGTAAATCTTTTTCTGTGTTAGTTTTTGAGTAAAGAACGGTATATATTGTTTATAATAAGGGAGACTGAAGGTCAGTATATATTTGACCGAGTCGACGTTTCTCTGATGACGCTCAGCAGGTATTCTATGTATTTGATGCGAGGAGCGTGGGGCATGGACGCGATTCCAGTTTACGAGGCGCCGTTTTGGTCCAGGGCCCTTATCTGCGCGTCGCTCTTTCTCTGCGATATAGAAATAAGTCCCCTTCGGCTGAGGGCTCGGGGCCAGTTTATGGGGGCCGTCTCGTAAACGGGACGTGCCGGCCACTTCCAAGCTGGGCGTCTGGCGGGGGTGTGAAAACTTACGACCCCTGATCGCTTTTCCGACGCTGTCTGGTGTAGAGCGCAACAGTGTTGCGCATTTCCAAGTGGCTCGAAGCTTTCTCTGTTTTCTGACTGCTCTTATAACGTCGCGTCGCTTTTGGAGACCTCTCTTTACCTATTTCATAATGACTCGCGGAAATTTAGGACTTCAGATAAAGTGTGTATGTAAATGCAAATAATTTGAAATGAAATTTGATACTACGTTATCCTTGAAAAAAATTCAACTTCCAGGAATAATATGTAAGATTTTCGTGCATGACGATGAGTGGCTGTTCACTTCTTCTTTGTAATAGGTATTAGCCTACTGATTAGGGATATTGACTAAACATCGGTGCATCGTATGCATTCGATGTTTACCATACGATACATCGGATTGATTCGATGTTTTCAAAAAGAATTTTTCTATTCGATGCAAAAAGTCAACTGTGGATAACAATGACAAAAATAATAGAAACAAATGTTAATACTACTAAATTTGTTGAAGATTAAATTAAATTATTTCAATTTAAAGTAATTGTCATTAACAGGTGGTGAATACGAGCAATAGCGGTATATAACAACGGTGAAAATTAATTTCTCTTGCGGTTGGCTATCCTGTCCGTATGAGTGAATGAATAAAATCAGTTTCTTAATTCACACCTGGTGTTTGCTGTGAATCGAAATTAGATATTATTACTCTAAAACAACTAAGTGTTGCGTGATACAAATCAATATTTAGATATAATCCGGGTTGGGGCAACATCTGATTGACTATTGTCGGGACTTCTGTTGCATCCGAAAGTTTATTTCGATGGCTGCTCAAATAGTCAGTCAGCAAAGTAACAGAATGAAAGGAAAACTTTCGTTTCTGCAAAATTTGCCTTTGAAGTGGTTAAAGACTTTAAATTAATATTTTTAGGCAGATTTTGTCTTTAGTATTTAATGTCTGGTTTTTTATTGTAATGGTCTAATATCGTAATAGAATATTTCTGTTAATTTGTAGTGTCTGTTTCACTCACAAAGCTATACCTTACTCATACAACACTACTTAATCCAGGTGAAAGGTAACTCTCTGGCCTCGCATTCATGAGGATGCGGGTTCGAATCCCAGTCCGGGCATCCAGATTTGGGTTTTCCATGGATTCCCCAAACCACTCCAGGTGAATGCTTCAAAAGGCATTGGCCGAATTCCTTCCCGTTCATTGCCCCCAGTCCATTCCCGCCTCTAATGACCTCGACGTCGACGAAGCGTAAAGCCATAAATAAAAAAAAAACATAAAATTAAACACATCATTGCAGCTACAGCACAACACAGCTGGTATATCGTTGCTCTGTGTTCACACGGACCAAACCAAAGCCACTCAGCTATCTGCGTTCAACTGCAAACAGTGAATATCAAACTATTATCACATTTTATCTTGGCGATTTTAAAGGAACGGGTAGGAGAAAAATGAAACAACATTTCCCAACGAATATTGTTGGTTTGTGTTTGTTGAGTTAAGAAATATTCAAAAGTATTCGATGTTGTAAAAACATTGATGTTTTTAAGCGATGCATCGAAAAAAAAACATCGATGTACTTCCTAAGTGGACACCCCTACTACTTTCCTAAACGTGTAAATTACATTTAACGAGTCTGGTGGGTGAGTGGTAACGCTGTGACCTGCATTAGGGAAATTCGTTGGCTTTTTCACAAGTTCGTACATTCAGTAATATTTACATAATTTCAAAAAAACGATGATCACATTACAACTGGTAATATTCTTTTTACGACAGATCAATTGAACTGGGGCAATATAGTAGGAATGAACCCGTGCGTTTTATAAATGAATAATCTCGACATTGACGTGCAGTGGTTGCGGCAAGTCATGGAAAACAAAAATCTGGATGTTCTGATAGGGGATAGAACCCGCGTCCTCCCGACTGCCAGATCGCTCCCACGCCAGCCCCAGCGTTCTCCCGGTGTACCCAGTCTGTTTTTCCTGTGACACAAAGGCATTCCAGTAGCGGGTCGTTTGTGGTTGGGAGGGAGGGGGAGCGTATCGTGTGGACGTTGCTACCGCATTCACCTGATGGTTACCTGCGAAGTACAGTCCGACGCATGTGCTTTCGGACTGTTACAGAATATTTCATCTTTTTGACCAATACGAGGAAACCACTTATTTAATAACATTCTTAATTTTGCTCGTGATAAATAGAATAAATATCGAGGCATTGACTGATGCTTGAGCAGTGATAAAAATGTGATAGAGCTGTTCAGCACAGGTATTTGGAAGGACGCGGGCTCAAATCCCCAGTCGGTCATCCCAATTTAGATTTTCTATAACTTTCTGGAAGCACACCAGCAGCATGCCGGGACGGTCCTTAAAAGGCCTTTGCCGAATTCCTTCCTGTTACTTTGCTCCTGCTCTCTTCCGAAACTAATGAGTGATTCTGACTTGCCATATAGTCCGGAAAGAAACGTAGAACAACGGATTTTTACGAAGTTTCTTATGAAATAAAATATGGCATCATCAGATATTTACATTAGACATAAATACAGTTTGTTCAGTAAACTTTGTCAGGCATAAGATAAGTGGAAAAAAAATTCGAAAATGCAAGAAAATATTTAGAGTGCGAACTGCATTCTTGAATTCCAAAAACATTGGTAACAAAATTAATTTTTCTAAAAGATAGTACTACTACTAATGTAGCAAGAAGAAATGAAAATATTTTATGACTTGTAGTATGCAAAGTACTTGCATTTTAATTCCCAAAACACTATAAACATTATAAATTCACCTTCTACAGACAGATGCCAGGCCAAATGTGGGGAGAAATGTGCAAGCTTTCTTCGAAATACAACGGGTACCACTGCTTCCGTGCCCTGCCTGTTCTCCTGACACGTGGCCCATCTAAAATGTCTGGTATATGGTCGGACGGCCACTTGTTCGTTCTTGTCATCTTGCAACAAGTGTCGATGCTTTGTGGATGCACCTAAAACCAGCGTGGCAGAATGTTCTCCAGCAGCATATCAAGGCTATCTTTGATTCCGTGCCACTACTTGTAGAGGATCTGGCTGCAACACATGGTGGCTCCACAGCGAACTGTGCATTCTGCAATTTTAATCATTTGTGTATTCCCGTGTTCTTAATCAGTTGAAAAAATTTAATTGTAATCATATGAATCCTTGTTGGTGTTGCATTCTTCACATAAAGTGATACTAAGCAAACATGGAAGCGGATTTTAGGTGATATAAATAACTAAGGATAGGGGAAAAAAAACTCATCATATACCAAAGTCGAGGGCTGCGACGAGAGAATATTCCCTGAAATCACCACTGCACTAGAACTCCGGAGAAGGGAACGTGCATACCATAATATCCTGGATACCAGACACCCACCTGGTCTCAAGCACTGATAAAATCCTGCCAGATAACTCACCACTTTTTATTTGCAATTTTTTAAAGATATGTATATATTTTAACTGGAAATAATTTTAACGAATTTCTTATTGGCGTTAATACTAGGTATCTTTTATTGTATATACTCAGTTTACCACCGTCCGCGATATGTATATATTATCTCAGACATTCTAGACATATCGATAGTCCTCTTCTTTAAAGTTCACCCCCACCAACTGCTCCATCCATCCTTTTTCCGCTAACTAGTCAGGCAAGGGGTAACCTTTGGTGCGTGCACACCACCAGAACCAAATGTTTCATTCTGTACTGCATCACTAGTGTTTTATACCTAAATATTGTGTTTTTTTGTGTGTCCGTGTTACGTATTATTTCTGTGGTCACAGCCCTCAGCCTATGTAATGAGTTTTTACCCTATCCTTTGTTATTTATTTTCACATACAGTAATATGTAATATGTAAAATTAATTTTTTATGAACTTCGTTGAGCGTAAGATGTACAGTACCATATCGAATTTACCTAAGTTCCCATTGGATGTGGACCGTCAACCGATATAATATTTATGCTCTAATGGAGGTTGAACGTCTTTTCAGCATTCCACTTAATTTTTTGCACACCTGAATGTCGCACCACCTGGGACCACTACCACCCCCAAAACAGTTTTGTCCTCCTTTCATCGATGTGTTATACGCTTTGATTGCCCTGTGAATTTGTACCGTCAACTAATAATATTTCCACAAAGGGGAATGCAAATTCAATATGAATGAACCTAAGGGAGAAGCTTCCATACTAAGAGTTTAGCTATTTCATTAAACTAAGACTTTAATAAATTATTAGGGGAAAGATTATGTAGGTACGCTGAAAGACTTTCGAGGTTGGAATAAATAGTTTCTCGGGGTGATGCCACGTTAGGCTGCCTTCTAATGCGAACTCAAAGACTGAAGAAGCTTGGCCGGAACGTCTGTAATTAATACTAGGTAACGGCACCAACTCGGGAGCGTGGAAATTAAGATTATGTAGCTCTTCATTTATATAATTATTGACTTAAATCGCTGGATTAATAGTCAGCAACCATGAGTATAGTGTGTTTGTCGTTATTACTATTACGATCACATGTTTAAACTGATGCTAGAATTTATTTTTAATTTATTTCTATTTTTAAATCATTTTTGCGAAGTTTAGCCAAGATATGTAATTATTGAGCTTTTGTTAATACGCCTCAGAACAACATGGTACTGTAGGGTTAGCAGCCCAAGTTACTAGGAAATTGATTTTTTTAAACAGATCTGGTAACGAAATTAGCACAAAACTGAGAGCTTTGACGTACAGTAAAATATTTCTTTTCAGTGTAAAAACTGGAAAAAAACTTTAATTAACAATCTCCAAGATTGATACCCTGTATTCTATACAGCGCTTAGTGTCTGTCCGCACAAATCTCCATCTTTACTTCTACAAAGTCCCTACAAGTTACTTAGAATATAAATATGATATTCAGTTCGGGGTCAACGCGACATATAACTTGAGTAAATATGAAGAGTGCACCTTATTCCGTTTAAGGGCTAAAGGCCTTCGACAGAGGAATAGACATTGCAGTGATAACAGCACAGCTCCGTATTATCCCTTTAGATACAAAATCGTAAGAAACTTGCATATCAGCCAAAACGTTTGTATCGTCAGCATTATCATCGACAGTCGCGCTTGGTCTCCGCGTTGGCCTCGTCTCAATGCAGGGAGCGCGTTTTGCCGGGGCTTATCTGGCAACGCGTGGTCAGCAATGATGTACAGTAATGTGATAGCCACGGTTGCCTATCTTTGGTGCGCCCAAGGGGCTTGTTGCTCGTATCGCATCCCCGTGGATCGTCTGGCGCGTGCTGTTATTTTCCACGCAAATCGCGTCATAGCGCATTAGATCTGGCTCTTTCAACTGCGTAATGCGTGTCGAACACTTTTATTTTCATTCTTATCAATTTGATAGTTTCTCCTTCTTCGTAAACTGGAGGGAAGGTAAAGGGAACTAGTTCGTTTTTTTCCAGAATTTGAATAATTCTCACTATTTTTGGGAAATAGTAGGAGTCTTATCCAGTGTGCATCATTTTAGGTATCATAAGTGCTCTTACAAAAAGCTTTTAACCAATTTTCAAATTTACCTAAGAACTAAATTTCTTTCGGCGTTGAGAATATTTCATATATAATACTCAAATTTGTCACCCGAAATGATCAGTTCATTTACTGAGGATTTATATGTTGTGGAGGTCTACTGCTGTACTATCAATCAATACATCATCGTTTCTTCTAAATAATAATAATAATTATTATTACAATCCAAAGGAATTCCATCCACATGTTTCAATTGAATTTGTGGAACAAGATTTTTATCTATCTATCTATAACAAGATCGTGCCTGCCCAATTAAAATTTTTCTAGCAGCCACAAAACCCAACAGAAATTTTTCAGATTTTTCAGAGGGACCCCATAAAGTCAAAATACAGGTCAAGTACGTACTTCAGTGAGATCAGGTCAAGCGGACGTGGCGTTTCATCCTTTGCTATACAGCGCGTTGTCTTTGTCCGCGCAAAATCTCTATCTTTATTCTACAAAGTCTCTTCAAACTGAACAGCAATTTTTTAGATTATGTAGAGTTAATTCACAATGTGAAATACAGATAAAGTTTATTTTTCAACCAGATAGATCACTCGTGCTTGACTCTAAAAACTAGTTTTTTTTGTACCTAAAAACCCATATTTTGCTCTTTAAAACTCATTTTTCTGTCACTTTTATTTCTCTCCACAGTAAAGTTTTGGCATAAATCGACCTCAGGAACCTCAAAAACAATAAAATTCAACAAACAGATTAGATCAGTTCATGCGGTATTGCTCTGTGATCCTAAAATCTCAATTTTACTCAACTAAACATTTCACAAACTGTTTGGTAACTTTTTAATTACTATTTTGTATCAAGCTAGATTCATTAACCATAACCATACCAAAAACACGGTCGCGGGTTTACACATAGCATTTTATAAGAGTAGCTGTAAAAGCTGTAAAGAAGCACGATACGATTTCTAGTTTGGTGTACAGAGAATATCTAAAACAATGTTATAATTTTTTTAATCCAAGATTCTTAGTTGTTTTTTTTTTTGTTTTTTTTTTGCTTGATTTCAGTCTCTCGAATGGTGTGATGCAATACTCCATCCCTTCCTATGTTGCGCAAATCTACTCATCTCAACATTTCCCTTACATCCCACGCTCTCAATTATCTGCTTCATATATTCTAATCTCTGTCTTCCTCTACAGTTCTTACCTTCGACTGTTCCTACCACTAACAAATTATAAATACTGCGTTTCTAAGAATATGATCTAGCATTCTGTCTTTTTTTCTGTAAGACTATTTCACAAACTTCTTTCTTCTCCCATCATTCTCAAAACTCGTTCATTTCATATTTTATATGTCCAATTAATTTTCAACATGCTTGTATAACACCACATTTCAAATGCTTCAATTTTCCTTCTTTCTTGTATTCCTAATGTCCATGATTCGCTGCCAAAGAGTGCTGTGCTTCACGCATAGGGTTTTAAAAAGTTTCTTCTGCGTACTAGATCAATATTTGAAAATAAAAGATTTGTCTTTTTCTTGAATGCTCTTTCTGCTAGTGATATTCTGGTTTTAACATCATTCCTGCTTCGGCCTTCGATTATAATTTTACTCCCTAAGTAACAAAATTCACTAAATTCTCCTATCGCATCCGACCCTATATTCCTATTTAATCTACTAATATTGGAATCATTTCTGCTACATTTCACCACTTTTGTCTTTCTTAGGTTTATATTTAGTCCAAAATCTTCCTTCAGTGTTTTATTCATGAAATTCTGTAGCTTCTGAATATCCTTAGCTTGTTCTGCTAACAAATGACATCAGAAAATCGTAACATACTGATTCTCCATTAACACTTATGCCATATTAAAAATTTTTCTTTTACTTCCTTTATGGCTTCCTCAACATACAAGTTATTGAACATAGACTATAATCTTGTCTCACACCCTTCTTAACCAATCCATGTCTGCCATGATTCTCTACCTTTATGGCAGGAACTTGATTCTTATATACATTATAAACTATTCTTCTATCTCGATAATTTAGATATTCTTAGCATCATCCACTGAAAGCTGTCCAAATTTATTACTTTCTTAATTACTTGGCTTGACTGACGTCACTCTAAGATTCTACATGAATTCTGCATTATTAGATAGTTAAAATAAAATTAATATTGTTCAACAAAGATTTTCACTTTGAACTAACTCGTACTGCAATATCATAAAGATGCAGCTATCAAAGCGCAATATTAAATCTTACATTCACTCTTCGACTAATTCTACATCAACGTCCGTAATCTATCATTCATAATATTCAGGGTGTTTTATCGGCAACATTCATATACAAAAATGACAGATAAAGTAAGATAGAAGACATTTGGGCCAGAAACAACTTTTATTTCGTTATTCTACGAGCGTTAACGGAATGGAATTGGAAGTATTTACGTAGCGATAAAACTTAGAATCCCACAGGAATTGGTCTGGAAGAACAGTTCCGAGTTTTCCCACGTCATGTGGATAGTTTTTTTTTAGATAGCCCATGATCGCTTCCTGTCATATCCCTTACATCACTTTCCATCCACATACCTTTATTCATTGGAATAGAAGCAACGTTACTCCTTCACACACTTTGTAGTGAATCGCGGATTAATGGTAATAAGCGTATCAGTAACAATGATAGGTAATACTGGAACATTAAAGGACAACAGGGGCTCTAATCTAGATATAGAGATTCTAATCAACATATGGAAATGAGACATGCTAAGTCAATTTAAGCTTGAATATATCATCCCGGGGAGTAGTTACGCGGTAATGTTGCTAATGGACTGTTAACTTACTATCAAGGTATTGAAGGCTAAAGTATAAATTGAGCGTCTTGTACAAGGATTCATGAATGAACGCGAGTTAATGAAGACTGTCTCCAACTACAAGAAAAATAACATAAGAGATGAACCACAAAAGATTGAAACCGAGTCCCTGATTGAGCGACGATTGTCAGCTGGAGCTCAGCAACACGGTTATTTACGGCCTCTATTAACAGGACTGTGTATCTGAGGCGGCCAATGAGAGGCGAAGGTCCAAGAATAGGCTGTTGAGGGACCAATACCATCTGGTAAGCAATTTCAATTTCTATGTGTGAGAAGGCCTTTTATTTATAAACAACTTTCTTTTTCCTTATGGCTTTAAGCCTCGTCGACGTCGAGATTATTATAGGCACGAAAGGAGCGGCGGCAAGGAACGGTAAGGAGTTCGGCCATGGTCTTTTGAAGGAAGCATCCCGGCATTCGTGATTTGTGGTAACCAGGGAAAACCCATATCTGAATGTCCGCATGGGGATTGGAACCCGCGTCCTCTCGAATGCGAGGCCAGAGCGTTAGTCTTGGTAACCAGCTACTAAGCCTTTCAAAAATAACAGGTCTAACGCAGAGCTCTGACAATTCATTTCTTTGACCTTACTATAACAGTGACAGAGAATGTAACGGAAACATATACCTCTAATATAAATATCTTCTAACACCAACCGAGTGTGTGGGTGAGTGATAACGCTCTGGCACCGCATTCTGGAGGACGCGGGTTCAAATGCCAGTCAGGTTATCCAGATTTGGGTCTTCCTAGGTTTCTCCAAATCACTCCAGTGAATGCCGGGATGCTTCCTTCAAAATTCCATGGGCAAAATCCTTCCCGCCCCTTGACTTTCTCGGCTCTATTGATATGGACGTCGTCGAGGCGTAAAATAAAAAACAAAAAACAAATCTAAGCCCGTCAAAAATAACGGGTTGAATGCAGTGTTCTGGCATTCAATTTTTCGGCAGTGTCTTTCTAATACAGTTGTTATTAAATGTCGCTCAAAACCTTAAAAATGATGTAGTGTGGTATATACACCTTGCTTTACTGCAACAACGATATCTGTGGACAGAGAGTATTGGAAAAAATCTACATCGACTTATTGTAAATAAACAGAAACAACTAATAAGTCATACATACTTTTTTTTAAAAATGTTCTAGCAATTCATTTCTTCGTAGTTACTTAGCTAAATAAAGTTGTTATTAAATAACGTCTATGACCTCGGTATTGCAGTAACATTTATGGCCGCAATCAGTACTGTAACTAAGTCCAGCTGACGTAAGAGCGTTAATTACACGATGACACAGTGACCAAAGTAGCAATTTTTATAAACAGATTCGCCATGTTTCGAATCCTGTTGTTTGATCTTGGCACTAGTCTCACTATTTTCTGAAGGTGGAATCGACGGCCCCGATAGCGCTGGACTAGTGAGCTAGGCTTCGCGTTGCAAGGGACGCCGGTTCGCGTCCGTACCAGGGCATGGGTGGATTTAAGTAGGTGTAGTGTTCGTCTCGTGTTGTCCTTCCAATTGTGACACCCATTAACACTAGAAGAGCCCAATTCGATTGAGGAAAATAAAAATGAAATTTTGTTTTTCGCTAATTGTCCATATGCCATCTCAAAAAAATTGTGTAACCTGGTTGCTTGGCGGGAGAGCCCCAGCTGTAATAGGCGATTAGAAAGTTTCACTACATCTAAAATACTTTTTTCTTAACAATCTTCTCTCCTTCTGTAAGGTATCAGTATTAAAAGGACCGAGCGTGGTGAGTGAGCGGTTAACGTTCGGACCTCGCAATCGGGAGGACGCCGGTTCGAATCCCCGTCTGGGCATCCAGATTTGTGTTTTCCCTGGTTTCCCCAAATCACTCCAGACGAATGCCGGGATGCTTCCCTTAAAAGAGACCATGGCCGAATTCCTTCCAGTTCCTTGTCGCTAGTCTCATCCCGCCTCTAATGACCTCGACATCGACGAAGCGTAAAGCAATAAGTAGAAAAAATATTAAAAGTGCTGCACTTAAAACTTAAAACACGACGGGAAATGATCGGAAGTGTTTATGGTTGATAAATTTAAAACTCTGGGACAGTGGCTGGAATCAAATAGACTGGTTAGTACAACCAACAAAGAAAAATTCATGACAATGGCTTATAAACTCATGCTAAACGGATACAACAATAATTCAATAACATTCAAAACTAAAATCAGACACTATGCAACAGTAATTAAACCGGCGTTAATACATTCCCTGCATCGCGATATAAACTTTCTTAGATTTCAATAACAGCGGTCATCTACATCTAACGTTTAAAAATAAAAAGAACACCTAATAATCAATATGTTGAATTAAACGAAATATCTATTTTTCTTTTAGTGTTCTGGCAATCATTTCTTTCAGTTACTTAGCTAATTACAATCAATACTAATAAAATAACGCCCATAACCTCTACTACGTACGCAGTAACATTTCTGGCCGTTGTTAATCAAGCGTGATGCGTGACGTCAGCGTTACGGACACGGATACACGATGACACAATGACCAAGCTTTACCCTTTATTAGTATTCGTGCTTGCTGGGCGAGCGTAAAACAATTTCGTAGCGCAGCGATAAGCTTTCTACTCGTACCTCGAGTGAGCTGCGAATACCTCGTCACTCACTGACAAAGGTCCTCTAACGGGAATCCAGTTTAATATCGGCCTCGGTGGAACGCCGCCACAAGAATTCCTTTACCTGAAGAACGGCACGCTGCAGAAAGTTCTGTGAGGGGACCGGCTTTGGGCGAGTGTCGGTCAGCACGGAAGGGAGACATCACACAAGAGTTCGTCAACGCCAGCACAGAACAAGGACGCGAGAGTCGCTCGGAGGCAAATTACATTACGGCACAACTCCTCAGCCAAGACAACGTGCGCACTCTGGAGTAGCTCGAAGAGGGCAAACAGGCAAGTTGGAATAACCAGAGTTCCGCTCAGCCGCAAATATAACAAGGTGTCTGGGAGCCGGCATAACGAGATGGGGAGGCAGCTGCATAGCAATCGCTTGTACACGAGATGATGGAGTGCTAACTACAAATAGCAGATAACCATAGGAAACCGGTATGCGTTATGAGATCGCGACTCTGTTGCAAGGTGTCTCTGGAGACCAAAAACTTCCTGAAAGAAAAGTAAGCAATTCTGTAAACTGCCGGAACGTTTCGAGGCCCTCAGCCAAGTCTTTAACACTGGAGAAATCTCATTATATACGTAAAGCACGCGTTGGTAGGCTTACGCTTTAAGATATTGGTACCCAAACTACTAGCCATCTTACCTCTGATATATTAGCTTAAGTGTGGCAATAGAATCCATACCTTCTGCCAGTTGCGGACAAAGATAGATTATTTTCAAAAGTAATTTTAAAATCTGAAAAGTCTCCATTATAACCCTTACAGCAGGTAAAGGAGGGGTTAACATTTGGATGGAAGAGCTTAGTAAAGTCTCTCCAACATCCTTACATTTTTTGAGTTACATTAACCGAAAGTAAAATCCTATTGAACTGAAATTGGAGACACTAAAATAAAAAAGTATTATAATTACTTGCTTAATGTTACTTTTGGACTAGCTAATAATTATAGTTTCAAGCGAAATATTGTTTGCTGCTATAATGCTTACTTGTATTAAATTTGTATTGTCATTTTCTAAAAGCATTATGACCTGCTGCAGTATTATATTTCATATTCATTTCTCTTCTTTTTCCTCCTCTTATCCTCGATTCATCGTTATTTCTTAGAGTTCGTACAATGTTTGCGGCTGAAAATCCTAATCCTTCAATACTTCACACTGTTCCATTGTTGTAGGGTGCTATTGCATCATAAATGACAAACTTGAGTACTTTAATGTCCACAAACTCTCTTTTAGTAACTAATGACCAAATAAAATTGTTCACACTCCGATTGGGATTCTGAGATTCTCCATGCAGACATTTTTGTAAAAGTTCTGGCTGCGCCAAATCTCGTAAAAATGGTTTTATTGCATCTTGTTATCATATTCCCTCCGGCATTAAATTTGCACCAGGAATCTTTTGGTCCATAAGAGCTAAAGTAAATTATTGCATTTCTAATTAGAAGCTGTTTACAATATTAATTCAAGTTGATGGACCAATTAAGTAAAAGCTGAAAAACGTAAGAAGATTTCTATCACAGGTAGACCGTTGTAATCTGACAGCCAAGGTAGGACGATATTAACGTTTAAAAATTACTTTATTTTTTGGCTTTCGGCATCTGAGGCCATACAGCCAACTCAACAGTGATTATGTGGGTTCCAGTACTTTCAGTTTCTTCCAGTATGGATTTTTTCAACAAGTTTCACACACAACAGGACGGACATGACATTCACGGGCACAACACTTAGACACCCATGCCCGCGGCCAGACTCTAACGGGTGACCTTCGGCACGCGGAGCTAATATCTAATCTAGCCCCTACATTACTGAGGCCGTTAAAAATTACTTAAATCGGACTGCAACTGTTAACAGTTAAAAATCATTCCAAATCAATTGCGGTTTACAACTGTTGTGTTAACCAAAACTTTTAATGTTATGTTGAATTTTTTAAAAGGAATGTGAAGTACCTACAGTATATTTTCGGAAAGATAAAAATTCATTCAGCCACATGGCCAGTGTCTGGAGGCGCGTATAAAAATAGTAATAACTCCGCTTCTAGGAAGAGTATAACGCTAAATCAAAGTTTCCCTTGTAGAGAAAGCTTTAAACTAATTTTTAGTCCGAAAAAACAAATATTTTTTATTTGACCACTTCCGGCTCCTCTCAGAATGAGAGAAGATATGTAGAATAATATCGATAGTACGTTCCAGCCTCTATAAACCGTGACGGCTTCATTTCGGATTTCTCTGCAGAATTTTCCTCTCTTCGTAACATGTAATCGCCAACAACAGCTGGCGCGCCTCGTTCAATACAATTCGTACAAACACCGGACGGGAACAGAGAAAACAAATTTATTCTGGTCCAGACCGTAAATGCGACAAAAACAGCGAAATACGCTGTTGACGTAAAAACCTTCGGTGATTGCGTGGGCGTTTGATTACTCTGTTCGTAAATTGATCGCCGATGGTAATTAGTGCGGAGTGTAAGTGACGGCAATTGTTAATGCAGCAAATAGACTTTCTTGTTTTATTTGGTTCGAGTGTGCTCACTTCGGGAACGGACATACTAGTTTCAGAGTTTCACTTTCGGAACGTGATGGACTAATCACATTATTGTTGCTCCTCTTTCCGTGAATGTTTTACATCAGCCGTGCACGCTGACGTGTCAGAAATCACGTGATATCCCACTTACAACGCGTTGGATCTTCTTTAATTCGGTAAGTGTAGCAAGAAGACGTGGTTTGGAAGTCCTCAGCAAAGAGAAAATGGGTTTCTTATCCATTCTTTGTCGCTGTTCATTGGGGTAAAATATTATTTCAATTAGTTCAGGCATAACAAATGTTCCTTGTTATATTCTGAGGTAAAAATACGATACCTCTGCAATATTTCCCATTTGAGAAACTCCGCGCTAGAGCATATGCGCTGGTTGCAGTTTATCCACTCTCCAACTTCCGCAGCTCAAGTTGGTTTTATTTTTAACTTAAATTCTTTTGTTTCAACTTTTCCACGAATTTGCTTATGCCCTTTATGGATTTTAATTTTAAATCCCTTTAGTGTGTAAAGCAAATTGCCCAGTTTTTTCATTGATAACTTTTTTACCGTTGATGATCCTGTTAGTTGTAAAAGAAAAATTTCCCACTCCCTTAGACCTGAAGTCGACTACCAGTTTATGATCTTGGCCATGGTCATCTTATGCCATATCCACGCTACTCCTAACTCTCCTGCCAATATCAATTCAGGTCTGATCACCAATATACACCTTGTAAACTCCCAACACTCTCTTTTACAAGCCTCCTATTGTCCAATGAATCCCAGCATAGCTAAACATTAAATAATGCCCATAATTATTACTTCCTTCACTCTGAACATTACACATTTTCAATAGGAAGGTTGTTAAAATCAGGTTCTAGCGTCATATATTACTGAGTTATTCAGGATAAGTTATTAAGGGCCTATCTATAGATTAACTCACACGCAAAGGTGTGGCACAGGGTGAAGGGGGAGGAGATGGGAAAGGGGAAGAGTAATCTGCCTTCCTGACGTCACGTCGGAAGTGCGGTTTTAATCGTTTTCATCATCATCATCGTTGTTAGACGTTTCCAGCACCTCATCTTCCATGGCTGGAGGTCACTCCAAGAAGTTTCTTCCATCACTTGTCTCCAAACAACTCTCTTCGCCATTATGTTTTTAATCATTTGGTCCACCCATCTTAGCCATGGTCTTTCAATTGATCTGCTTCCTTTCCCACTGTTCAAGAGTGCTAACATCGGCCTTTCTCCTCATCCCTCCTCATAGCGTGCTCCAGCCACTGCAGTATTTCTTTATTAACATCTCTTCCAATGCTTCAACTAGTAATCTTTTCCTGATGTTTTCATTTGCTGGTTTTATCTTCCCCTGTGGCATTCTCTATCCTTCTGAGAAACCTCATCTCTGCCGCCTGTAATCTGCTAATTTCTTTGTCCAAGTGCAGGTTTTCAGATCCATAGGTCAGTACCCGCTGTGTAGTGATCAGGGTCACTCCATAGTTTTTGTGGTGAATGGCAAGAGTGGCTGGATGAGACAGGGTATGCCACCTATTGACAGAATGTTAAGGTGTGTTCTTTCTTTTCATGGCGAACGGTGGGGGTTGACCAGCGGCTTAGACTCCTAATTGGCCGATGGAATTTCGCCCGCCAAAAGAGACAAAGGTTGCGTAGGTCGCCGGAAGAAGAGGGAAGTGAGCCATAGGTGGCGGGGCAAGCAACACCTCTGTGCCACCTCTCTGTGGATGCAGACCAAGAAGCTGTGTAAAGTTATGAGTATAAGTGTGTTTTTCAGCGGGAAATAGTGCAGTGGTTAAACTTAAAGTTTAACTAAGTTTATGGTTGCTTGGCGCCGCGGTTGGACCTCCTGATGGACTAAGGATGGTGGTTTAGTGCATCTACACAATATCATGCAATTGAGAAGGTGAATATAACATTACCACTGAATTGTTTAGGAATCAAGACTCCAGTAAACGTTCCTGGGTGAAGCGATTCACCAGATAAGAAGTTCTCATGTCCAGTAAAATTGTTTATAATGAGCTAGTCGGACAATTTGTCTTGAGTCAACAGCGTGTAAACATAAGTCTCATGTAGGGTGGCGCCCATGGTATCAAATGTTGTTATTTTTGATAATTATAAAAAAGGAAGGTGAATGTCAAATTTTTTATAATTAAATTCATCAAGTTTCATATGTGAAAATAAATGTCTAGTTATGTTTGTGAATCTTTTGTTCAGAGCAAATTTGACCCATTCCCCGCAAAAATGAGATGCTTATGAAATATCAATGTAAGAAGAATTGATCTAATATTAAAATTAATGTGAATATAAAATATTAAATTTCCATAATTATCATTGCTATTTAAGCACAGAGACGGTCGGACCGTCACAGCTGATAATATACCTTACAGAGCTAAATGTTTGCTTCTCTGTTCCACCTACAGATTACATCCTTTATCTGATGATATAATTTTCCACTCTTCCTTATTTTCTGCCTATTTTTTCCTCCATCTTTTAGTACTTACATTGCTTCCCAAATATACTAACCCCTCTAACCACTGTCGAGAAGCACACCCTTTGAGGGACCGGTGTTTCTTGCTATCTTCACTATAGGGTCTATTGCTTTTCTTTCTAGACTCATTCACAGGCTGTGTTTCTCCCATGCAGTCCACTATTTACCTAATTCTCGTTCCAGATGTTCAGTTTTTTCTCCACATAATTATGTCATCAACGTATGCCATCAGCTTTAACCCCACTGGGCTCTGTATCTCTGGACTTGTGCGATGACTTCATCTATACCACATTAAACAGGTGATAAATCATTTACTAAAATTCTAAATTTAAAATTGTAAAATATTTGACGTCACAACAGGAGGGGTGAGGAGTTGTTCACGTAGTGTGACCGAAAGCGACGAGGAATGAAGACGGAGGGGGTAAAAAACCATGAAGCTTGCGTGATGCAACTTAGGGATAGCACCTTGTCAACCTGTTTGATGGGTGATGCTGAAGATCACTGTAGTATCAGCTTCATTCACCTCAAAGGTATCAGTGTTCACATATGCAGTGGACGTTTATATGTTTTCGATGAATGAAGTTAGTACCATTGTGGTTTTCAGCTTTTACATGATCGCTTTGATCCCAGGTGAAATCGATCACGGTAATGATGAACGGTACACACCATTCTCAACAAACCAATATCATTACCAACCGCTGATTCCAAGGTAATTACATTGTGTCCATAAACTACAAGTAATTTAACTTAAGAAAAAATAATTTCCCAGCCTAATAATTAAAACTAAATGTGCTTTTCACATTTCTACATAGTAGACAAATAATAGTAATGTACATCGGTGTGCGACAATAATTTTGTCACCTTCTCTTCCTTGGTTCAAAGCATTTATTCTCTGAGTGCATTTCATTTCGTAAAATATTTTCTGAATGAGAATTTCTGCTTAAAACTGTCATTTATTAAAAAAAAATATAACATACCCGGGTAGGAGGGATACAGAATGAAGAAGGTAAAAAAAAAATTATCCCTATAATGTAATTGATAAAGACTTTCAATCTTTGTGGACGTTACATTTTTTCTAGTATTATTGCTATATTTTTCAGCCATGAGAGATAAGTTTTCCGGATTATCTATTCTAAGAGCAGAAGTTAAATTTAAATATTGATTCATAACATTTGATAGTAAACTTAATTAGGCAGGAAACATTGGGCATGTGGCAGGGAGCGATTTTGAAATCCTTCATTTGGTGGAGAGTGTGATGAAGGGCTGAACTTGGGAAGTGGGGCAACGTGTTTACAAAACCTTGGACAGACCATTGTTTGAATATGATAGTGTAGTATGGGACCCACATTTTGAGCTGTTGGAGGGGGTACAAATGAGGGCAGCAAGATAGTTTGTGAAAATTACTCCAGAACACAGTCTATGACTGATATGATAAATGAGTATGTTTGGGAATCATTTGAAGACAGAAGGAGAGGGAAGAAACTGCTGGAAGTGAATAAGGCGTCTATTGGTGATGAGATATGAATTGATATTGGTACCAGAAATTGGAGTAGTCCATGGTACAGAAAAGGTGACCCCAAATTCGCGTTTGATAACTGGCAGAAGAGAGCGATTAACTTTTCTTTTGTAGGGAAGGGAGTCAGGGAATAACGAAGAGAATGCTGAATAATTTATCAGAATCATTTAATTAATGTATAATGTGCGAAGGGCAAAAGAAAGCGAATATTAAAAAATTTCACGCAAATAATTTAAAACTAAAAAATATACAATGAAATTGTAAAGCATAGAAATTTCTTGCTGGATATATGTTTGTTCATATTTAAATTATATTAAATTTAAAGTGCTCGTCCCGTTGGCTCATTTGGTAGAGGTACCGGGATGGCGTTCGACTCATGGCACGTGGTTAGTTCGTGTCCTGATAATGGAAGTAACTTTTGTTATCATGACTTGAACAGCAGGTCATTAGCGTATTGTTCATCGTAGTCCATGGTTGTATCCAAATCTTTCCTCATGCAGTGAGAGCAAACAACATTGTTGATGGTGAATTGTGCGTCGTATGGGGACGTTAAGAACTGCGACCCCCTTGATGTCTTTCGGTGAGTAAGCTTGAAAGGGACAGCACCGGGTTCCACTCTCCTTTGTTCGAACTTCCATTTGTTCGCAACACTCTACACTGAACATACACACAACAATAAAAGCAAGTAATTACCTTACCACCACTAAGAAGGGCAAAGACAAACAACACAGGTTTAAATATTCCAAGAAAAAAAGTACCCACCAACCTAATGGTTGAGAAGAAAAATAAGAAGAAATTTAATCAAACTTTGCTGGCACTGAAAGTTTACGCAGATATGAACATACATGCACAGTATTTGTATGGTTATTTGCAACTGAAATATCTAGTACGTTTGTCAATAACTTCCATAGAAAGAGATGACACTTACTGTGATTAGAACTCAAGACGTGTCATTGCAGATGATCCTTGAAACACACGGTGTAGAAGCTAACAAATCATTTCCCAACCACGCATTCTCTGTCTATTGTACTATATGTGTCTATCATGCTGCGTCATTATTAAGAACGTTTTTGACAAATCGTGCTACCAAACTTGCTTCAACATTACGGCTTTCAATACTTTCAATAATTAATTTCGACATACTGCTAATTAACCTTCGTTATTTGCACAATTTTGGTGGTTTCTTAACAACGAGGAATCGCGAGTACAACTGTTGTTGCTCCTTTCTGTCTGTCCCAGGCCTTTAGCTCTTCAACAATCAATCTTTAAAAGTTCAAAGTTACACATGTGAGTGTTGGACTGACGCAAAACCAAATATCGTATCAAGAATTCTGTAAAGAATTTCTGGAGTGGATCTATAGCTTTAGATTTAACCAAAAAAAATATACGTTTTGCTCTGCCGCAGCTTGTCCGGTATATGTATGTATATTGCTCGTCAGAGAATTACGTTGGCCCTTTTTTTAATTTTCTTCACCAGAAAATAAATATCTCAAATCTCATTAGTTGATTCAAAAGATGAGGATAAATGATGATCCCGGTCTCACTGAATGATTACTTAAATTTGGTGACGGTGATTTAGAAATTCAAACAGATTACTACAATGAAGAGACCAACATTCCGAAAAATTGTTATTGTAATTACGATAGCAATATATCCTCAACATTCAATGCCATAGAGAGCAATGAACAAAATGTTTGCACTTCTATTCAACGATGACTATATGTACAAAAAACGCTGATTGTACAACAATTAATGAATTAATCATTTCAAATTAGTTACCTGGAGAGGAAAAAGTTTACTTTAATTCTGATTCTGTCCAACATCAAGGAATGAACGACGTTCAGCTGTATCCACGGAATTCAAGAACTCTTGAAATCCGTGTACTACCTCATAAATTATTCTTAAAAAATAATTTTATTATTATGTCAATTAAAAATCTTAAAACAAATCAAGGATTAATTAATGGTGCAAGATTAGTGGTAACTCACGTATAGGCAAGTACAACATCACTGATAAATTCATTCACTCCGATAAAACTGTGCATATACCCTGCATTAACCTCACACCTTCTGACCCAACCGAGATTTTACAAATGGTAAGAAAACGATTCCCAATAAAAGTAGCCTTTGCTGTAACCATTAATAAAGCCTTTTCGCGAGTTCGTTAATTCTGTGATATTAATGTTTGTGTTAAAGACACATACGGTAAAAAAATAAATGACAGCTAACATTGTTATCAAAAAAGTTTAGTAAGGAGGGTTAAACAAATCTAATCTGACAAAGCCAATATCTATTATTTAAATATCTGCTATTTAAATGTTTACAGTTAAATATATTGTATATTATGATAACGACGTTTTCCAATTACAAATAATTATTTAATACTACTTTTGAAAATAAAATACCTTTCATTAGTAAATACTCGCATTTATTTATTTCAATATTATTATATTACTATTGGGTGACTGATCATGATACTCTGCGAAATATTCGCACGGATCAGCTATTTAAATGAAAGAGAACTTCATTTACTCTTTTAAATATGAACTAACGTTGTGAGTTTATTATTATTATTTTTTTTTACTTATTGGTTCGCAGTTTTTCCGGGATCTCCAGAACAATACTACAAAACCATTTAACTTGACACTCATCCTAAGCTGTATTCGTGCAAACATTTAATGTAAGAAAGTTTTACCGGGAACTATTTTACTAATACCTAACTATGTTATTAAAAAAAAAACAGTGTTGGATAATCCCCCATCAAGAACGTTGTTCTAAACTAATATATCTCAAAGATAATCCAATCAACTGCATCCACCTATGAAATTGCGATTATAAAGTACGGGAAGTATATCTCGGTTATATTTCCCGACAGTGCTTCATTATAATGATGAAAAACTAATTCTGCCAATACACGAACACAATAATGAAAATAAAACTTTGTTAAACAAATTGCATAACATGCGATGTTCGATAAAAGATCAAATTAATCAAGGTTGATCACAGGAAAGTAGCAGATAATTCGGAGATACTGTTAAATAGTTCACTTACAGGTTTAATCGGCTTCAGACATGCGTTCGCCACTGATAACGTCACAGCAAACTCCGGCATAATACAGCCAATCAAAGAGCTGCTAAACTGCATGTATTTAATGTGTGTAGTCACGTTGTGGTGATCGCCGGCTCGTATCTAGATTTGGCCATTGCTATTTGTGGTCGTTTAGGTGGTTGATACAAGGAGACGAGAAAAGATTACAATTTCACGTTAGAAACATATAAAACAGAGTATCTTGGTGTACTGGGCAAAAACTACTGAATGTAACTTTTCTTGTTTTCTTCATTTTTTTATATTGTAAATTTGTTAATATAATTTGTGTCTGGCCACTGCTCATTAAATCAAATACAGCTAGCAAAGTGTCAGCAGGCTGGTAAAATAGCTCTTCCTCTCGCAGTTGCTATATGAACACAACACTTTAATAAATATCCAAAGTTGAAGTATAATTATCGTTAGCTTTATATCCAACGTCTCCTTAGTGTATGGTGATTTAGATTTTAATGATTGAGTTACGTTTCATAAATGAATTATGATTGGAAAGTCAAAAATTATTCCCCATTTGATTTCTTACCCGTCACATAAAGTGAATGCAAGAAATAAAGCATTATTAAAGTAATTAAGTTTTGAAAAGTACGAAAAACTTTTGTACTGTATTGATAACAAGAGCTAAACCAATTTTTAGATACTTTAAAAAGTTGTCTATAGGCAGTTACCAACAGCAAGTTATAAAAAAGAGGTAGCAGATAGTAAAAATAAAGGTTTAAAAATTTCGTAATTTTAACATTATAAGAAAATCATGATCAGAAGATCTAAAAATCAATAGATTCAATGCAGTCGTTTAACAATTTAGGATTAAATCAGTTTCAAAATTAAACCAATACACACTGATGAGACAAAACATTAGTATACTTCTTCTGGTGACGTTGTGGGTACGTCATGCGGTAAGGAAAGTATACAAGAGGAGGAGAGACGCACGGGGGGAGAGGTTAGCGGCGGTACGTGTGGCAAATGGGGAAATAAGTGTCTGCCGAAGGACATGTTATTATGGACCGGTGCCTGGGAACGCGCATTTAGGAAACAGTGATAGTGGTCAGCAATGCGCGTGCTACTGCAGTAAGCGGTTGAAGGACGGTTAAAAGACGATTAGATGATAATGTTGTGAACGTCTACACCTCATTATAGAACGTGGAACCTTGAGGGTTTCCCACTCTGTAAAGAAGAATAGTGGCGATCTTCAGCAAATTTAACAGCAGAGTACAATGTAAGGTGGTGCAAATGTTTGTATATATTCATATAGCCCGCGCATTGGCGCGGTAGTACCAAACATAGCTATAGATGGATCTGTGGAATCGCGCAGTGACTCACGAGAGTCGAGGAGTGACAGTTGAATGGTAATGGACCCGATATAGCAGACGGGTAGGTAAGTTCAATGGTCTGTGGTCATTGTTATTCGAATTATAATCTCGGTCCGGGTGACGATTGTGTGTTTTTCTTCCACGAACATTTCAATCTTCTGGTGAAGTAGTCTGGTACAGAATAATTTTGGTTGGTGACTCCTGTGAGGATATTTTCTCCAAAGTGAAAGTAAATCGAGTGTTCAATCGGTATTATCGTGCTGTAAACATTATACACTATCTTATCCTCCTCACAAACGGCTGTGGGTGGCAAATATTTATATTCCTAAACAGATATAAATGAAGTATTGTATGTGGAAGAGACTTTACTAATTCCACTTTAAAAGTATGCAAAATGGTGTTGTTAACTTACAAGGTGTTCATAATGTTTTGACTCGTCAGTCTATTACCAATTCTAATAATATAGAATAATAAAATAAATTTAAATCTCTAATCTTTATAGGGCGCTAATGACCTTGTCGTCGACGCGCCCTTAAGTCCTAATAACAACAACATCTAATCTTTATTTTTGTAAAGCTACATTTTTGATCAAGAATGTTTATGGTTTCACTTTTCATACTATTTTTTCATGCATGTAGGGAATTATTTTTTATTATCATTTTTTCAATTTGTCAGTTGTTCGCAGCTGAGGCAGCATTCCATTCACGTTTTCATTTCTTATCATTTAAAAAAAAAAAAATATTCTCTTCACCAAAGTTTCGAATACACTGAAGACTGTTTGACGCTGGTTCCATTCTAATATACTTTGTAAACTGTGATAAAATAAAGACAAATATATTTGATATTGGTATTATTTCCTGCAACCGAGCGTGGTGGACGAGTGGTTAATGTGCTGGCCTCGCATTCTTGAGGACGCCAGTTCGAATCCCCGCCCGGGTATCAAGATTTGGAAGATCCATGATTTCCCAAGATCACTCCAGGTGAATGCCGGGATACTTCCTTCGATAAGTCATGGCCTTCCCGTTCCTTGTGCCAAGTTCCGTCCCTCCTCTAATGACTTCGGCGTAAAACCATAAGCAAAATTATTTGTTGAAAATGATCTAAATTCACATTGAACTACGTCCTAATTTATTCTTAATTTGATTTACTGGAAAAGAACCAAATCATTAGCGGCGCGAGCGGCAATGTGACGCGGCATTATAGAGCCGTGGAATTGCGTTCACTGCATGACGTCGAAATGTGCAAGGCACCGATTTTGATGCCAGGCGACAGTCGTCTGAAATAACCACGTTTAAAGATGTGTAGCGAACATTAATCGCGCGGCTTGACTTGCATTTCTACGCTCCCTTTCACGCTCCCACTCACCTCAGTAATATAGCGGTCTGGTGGTTCAATGATTAAGGCATCTGACTGGAAGTCCAAAGGTCTCAGGTTCGAATCCCTGTCTTGGCGAGGATTTTCAAAGGCCCTTATCGCGCATTGATCTCTGTCACAGCTTACTGTGTAATATGATGTACGCCAGAACGCTTCCGTGCTTTGGATTCCACATTAAACTGTAAGTCTCCTGTACCCGGTAGGAATACTGGGTTTGTTTAAGGCCACTACAACGGTGGCGAAATGCGCAGCCAATAGCTATTTTAAGACAATGCCAATTTGGAAGTAGAAACGTGATTCTCGAGACATTTCCACAACTTGTGTAACGACAGGTTGCGTAGGATGGAGAAATGTTGACAGTAATACATAGCTCTGCAGGGCTAGACACAAGTTCAGCATATTGCATCGTGGATATTAGTGTAAGATTTAGGAGTAATGCCTGGAAGGGAAAAGATGACCAATGACCACAAGCTGGTACTCGATTTCAGACACAAGCGTGTGGGATGATTTTCTTTCGTGTGTAAGGTGGTCAGGGATTGGAATAAGTTACCAAGAGAAATGATGAATGATTTACCAAAACCTTTGAAAGAATTTGAAGTTGAAATTTGTAAAGGGTAAAAGTAGGTGGGTGCAGGAAAGGTAAAAGAATGTGTCTATAGGGAAATTGCCACCGGAGCGCGCGCTCCATCTAAACTGAATTAAATTACTCATATTGCATTTAACGTTGTGCCCTTTTCCGCCCTTGACGATAGATACTGTGCTCCCTTCTATAGTAAGATTAATTACACGCACTGATCTTATAAAAAAAATTTTTTAAAAAAAATCTCTGCCATTAATTTATTACTTCTCTCAGTCTGTGTGTACGTTTATTTAGATGTGTTTCCTTTATTGTAAACTGTAGCTTGAACAACAATAATTGCATTTCGATATTCGTGTGTTCTGTTCAAACTTCGTTATTTATTTACTTTTGTTTTAAATAGTTTAATCAATGACATGAAAACAGTAGAGCACTGTGAATTGCTACAAGGACTAAACAGGATATCTAGTTGGTTAATTAAACTTGGAATGAAAGTAAATATCAAGAAGAGTCAGCTAATTGAGTACAGGGATAAAAAAGTTAAGATTTTCTGTAATGATAGGTTAGGGAAGGAATTGTGTGAATGGAGACTTTCCCGGCGCACTGATGCAATAAAATCCACTCGGGTGTTCAGCCGGATGGTGTTGTCGCAAGCTGATAGTTAGTTTGGGACAGCTAGAAGATATCTGATGAAGACAGCATAGCTAGCTGTCGAAACGTCGTGTTTATACAACACCATCCGGTTGGATACCCGAGAGGATTTTATTTCAGGGAAGGAATTACTTGTTGAAGATATTAATTGTATATATCTTGGCATAACTTTTGATGATAAACTTAATTGGGCAGGACACAATTCACAGGCGGTATGAGGAGGTTTCAAAGTTCTTCTTTTATTGGAAATGGTGATAAGGGGAAGTACTAGGGAAGTGAGGGAACTGGATTACAAAACCTTCCTCAGACTCCTGCTTGAAAATGACGGAGAGGTGTGGGACCCACATTATGAGTATCAAATTAAGTAGTTGGAGGGGGTACAAAGGAGAGTAGCTAGATCTGTTTTCTGAAATTACGGCAAAATGAAATCAGTAACTGATATGCTGAAGAAACTGGGTTGGGAGTCGTTGGAAGACGGGTTAAAAGAGTGTTTGGTTTGTTCAAGGTTTATTATAACGATAATACATGGATGGATATCGATACAAAGATTAGGAGTTGTACATGGATCGGAAGAGATAACCATAATCACAAGCTGGCACTTTAATTCGAGGGAAAGGAAATGGAAAAATTTTCTTTTGTAGGTAAGGGAGGCAGGGATTGGACTAAATTACCAAACGAAATAATTGACAATTTACCAAAAACGCTGATGGAGATTAAAGTTGCTATTCGTAAAGGGCAGGCGTACGTAGGCAAAGAAAAAAAATCAAGACAAAGGAAGATGTAGATGTAGGGACATAGCGTGTGTGCTTTATTGCAATGGAAATTAAACCTAAAAAATTAATAAAACAGAAATACTTGTACAAATACGACTTTAAAGTGACATTGCGACAGATGTTATGCGAGACCCAAATTTTAGATCGAGATTTTGCTTAATACTGAAATTCTGATAACAATGGGACATTCTAAACTTTATGTTATCTCTGCTAATATTAGCTAATACTTTTTCTGAACTCTATAACCGATATACTCGTCTGACATCATTGTCTTTTTTACTCATATTAATCCTTTGTAACTCAAGTTATAAGAAAAGAAAAACAGAAGTAACATTTGGGCATGTTTTAAATATTTTTTTATAAAAATTCTTATAATTTCGATTTGTCAAGACCAGTTTCACTCAATAACGAGCTTCTTGAACCTACGTTTGCTGATGTAATGACATTAATTTTTTGATTCTCGATGCCACATTTGAGATCAGCAATTATAAATCATGTCGTTCCACTAATAAGTGAGTTCACGTAAGTTTTACCTGTAAATGTGTGACATGTAGAGACCATGATGAAATTTTAATTTCACATTTACGCTCAAAAAACTTCGATCAGATGCCCTGCGCAAGCTTGCAAGTATAAGCGGGGACACACATTATGGTGCTCCGTCTGATACATTGTGCATGCCACAACTTATTCGTGTTCAGTTAAAATGATATTAGGAACCTAGCTATAATTTAATAATACCTAATTTTACTATGGACTGATCTCGATTAAAAGACATTTAGAACATTTGTCGGAAGATGCGTAGAATATTTTTTCATTGTTAATGCCACTGCCCCCTAAATTTGCTTCGGACCTAAAACGCCACCCATGATCTCTTCAGTGCCCATCAGTGGCCGGTTAACCACTGCTGTAATTGAATTGTGGGAGAAAAATTGTTTTTTTTTTTTTTTATCCGTTTGTGATATTCCATTGTATCAAGATACTTAAATTCTTGCGCTCAATTTGTTATATCACTAAAGAGTAAACTGAGAGTCTTTCACAAAGTGATGTTATATTAAAAATTAACGTAATAGTAAATTAATGGTTATGTGATTTCACCGATTTCATCCATATAAGCAGCTTTACTTACAGCGTACTCCTTCAGTTCATCAGACGATCAATAGGTACACCAGAAACAAGTTGATCGACCTCTAAACAATAATGTTATTCTATTTATAGTGTTACTGAACGTCACAATTTTTTTCTGATTCATTCTTGCATGTTCTTTTGATGTCAGTGGTTTGATATGGATAAACAGGTTGCAGTTGGAAATAATATTGATATTTACTGTGCTATGAAAATGTAATTCACTTTTATTAAATTTTTCAATAAACAGACAATTATTTTGACGTCATGGCTTTTGAAAAAACTTTTTAACATGCCACTCCAGTAAGGTAGTAGAAACTAATAAATTCATAGCTTTGAATGAGATATTGGTTTTTGTTGTTTGGTTTTGAGTCTATTCAAATACGTTTGGGAAGTACCCCTTTCACCACTCTTCCAAAAGGTGACGTTCAGCTTCTCGTGCTACATGGAGTTTATTTAAATAGCAACGCTAATCGCAACTTGATGCACGAGTTTGCGTCTGTTGTAAATACCAGCAACTGAATGGCGTGCTGATGAACTGTGAATAAGCAAGTCGTTTTGAGCTTCGTTCCGTTCAGAGAGAGAAACTTGGTTGTAACGTTGTGTGACGCGAGGCTTTTGTGTAGTCAAAACTGAATTTGTTTGAAGGGCATGACGGCGGTAAATGGATAAATTTCTCTCGTTTACAGTTAGGAAATGAAAACACACAAAATAATTTACTTCGTACCGTAACAGTAAACTGGTAATATTGACTCGAAACTTGGTATCGATTAAAACTGGTAATCCAGACATTAAAAATTCCAAATAGATTTCTTTCTGTTTGATAGATGTGAAGTTGTACATCTGTTTTAATTAATCGCGTCCAAGAACACTCATGTCCGGTAAACAAGTACAAAATAGAGACATTTAATTTCATAATAATCTAAAACAGACACCGGTTTTCAAAGAAGTATGTTAGTAAAAAATGATGAATAGGAAAGGTGCATGAAGTGGCGTCTGACTAAAACGTCGGAAGTAAAGAGACTTCTTAAATGCAGGTTTTACACCCGATTATAGTTTTCGTTGATTACGGAAAATCACTGCAGGTGAATGGCGGATTGGTTTCTTTGTACATGCCTGTCGTCTTCACTGGATAGGTCGCCGTTTATAGCGCTATTTGTACTGATCGCGTGAAGTTACTTAAACAATATTTATGGTTATAGCTAGTGCTATTTTTTGTTCGTGGTGTAGTAGCAACATATTCTTTGACGTGAATAAGTCTTTCAATTTAGGGCTGGGTGGTATCCAAGAGTTACGAATGTCAATAAAATTGTACAGTCTCAAATGGCAAGTTCACAAAGACTACTGAAGGCAGAATCACGGGGTGGAAAGCGTTCGACAGAGAAGAGTCAAGGGTATTAGTCGGAATCTCTCCCGCCACTCGCACGATGCGAGTAAGGGACGCCATTAATTGTAAGTTGAGTAATTCGACATCTGCGATTGGCCAAGCAACGTGCCCTATGCTTGCAGCTACTATGGGGAGATCTGTCTAAGGTCCTCGAGAACACCTCCGAAGGAGGTAAAAACCTTGCTCCTGGAGACTGTACCATCTACAACGAGCACTCAACAGCTCTTTGCGAACTCACCGGCTACGCCAGTGATTATTCCTGTTTCCCCGACTCTTCCAGGTTCCGCAATGAAGCAGCCCGATGGAAGTACAGATCTCCGGTATAGAAGAGGTGCCTGTATCACCAATACAAGCCTCGTACCCTCGCAACTGGGTATGCCTGCTCGGACTGCTGTAGCAAGACACAATGCTGCTAACCTAACCGACCCATTTTGCCTGACGGACTTGAAGGATGTAGTCAGCAAGCTACAAGAGCTAGAGGTATCATTCAAGGAACTCCACCCAACAAACCAAGATATAAGGCCATTCACATAGATGCCAAGTAGCCTTCGCCAGGAACTGTCCAATGCTTCAAATGCCAGCGGTTGCGTCACTACGCGCGACAATGCAGAGGTGTGTTCTCTGCGGGGGCGACCATTGCTCCTAGGAGTGCCCAAGACCCAAGCACGAAGCAATCTGCTGCAACTGTGGTGGGCCTCACGCCGCCTGGTTTCATGGGTGCCCTTAGCAGAGCCGGCGCAGGAACCGGTCGGTTCCAAGGCATTAGACCAGTCGTTAGAACACAACGTGACATCTAGCCTCATCCAGCCTCGTCATGACATGACAAGCAACCAGAGGCCCCACATGAAACTGCACACAGCCGACCACTAGGCCGCATCGACTGTCTCGGCTACTGCTGCTGGCACGACGCCGCAGATAACCACTGGGGTTGCAAACTGATAACAATTGTCGAGTTTTTAACACAACTCGTTTCAATAGTGTACAACAAAACTATCAATTACGAAACGACGGAGGCTGTCGAAAGTTACCCTTAAATTAATCCAGCTTAGAGCACAATAACATACATAACAAAAGCAAAGTGATTATCACTGGAACGTCTGAAGGAAATGCCAACAGACAGCAACCTTCATCGTAATCTGCTCGATTAAGAAGCGAGCATCAAATACTCTCGGCGGCGGCGTTCGAGTGGTCTTAGAGACTCCATCTCGCTCGTTTTTAGCATTAATTCAGACAAAATGATACCATTGCGCATGAAATACACTACGGCGGACAATTTAAGACCATTTTAAGTTAAATCATGTAAATCCCGAATAATTGTGGCACTTTGGAGGTGAAAATTTCAAAGTAGATTTTAAGGAAGTATTAGCAGAACAAGCGGTACACAGGTACAATTGCAGCAAATACTTTTGGAAATGCGGAGAGGTAATAGCTCAATAGATTAATCAAGAAAGCTGGGCGATAGAAAGCTTGTGGAACCACGACGTGGATAAATGTTCCGCTTAGCGTAGAATTAATACATGCAGACTGGCTGTAGAGAACGGACCCAGCTCGTTTGTCTTGTAACTTGAGGCAAATAGTATCATATCGTATGGAATACTCTACAGCGTACAATTTAAGATCATTTCCAAAAACGAAAAATGTGAATTTAGAAAAACTGTGCCATTTTGAAAGTGAAAATACCAAGGAACATCCATAAAAGGAAATTTCGAAAAATTGTGATTACTTTGAAACTGAAAATTTCAAAGTACATTGCAAGAAAGTTGAAGCGGAACGCAGTCAGAATTGAATCAAACACCATTGAAAATTTGGAGAACTATCGGCTCTATAGACTGAGTAGAAGGACGCCATGGGAGTCACGATCTTGGCTGTGCCCCGTGGTTAGGGGAAAAGAGTTACGGCAATGGATGTGGACTACCAAGAAGAACAGGATGATGTCAAAGTAGATCAATGTGGGCTTTTTTCCTTCTCCAAACTTCCTCTGAAACACGTTTTGCAGCATATAAAATTTTATACTTTTAGCAGTAATATTGTTAGTAAAATTCCACTACTCTTCACGGGTTAAGCACTGCTTCAACGGTGTTG
This sequence comes from Vandiemenella viatica, assembly GCA_031002005.1. NCBI lineage: Eukaryota > Metazoa > Arthropoda > Insecta > Orthoptera > Morabidae > Vandiemenella > Vandiemenella viatica. The sequence continues at coordinate 234,914,209 of CM061919.1, read as the reverse complement.
TTACTGCCGGGTTGTTTTGGTTACCGGCGACCGAATCAATTCACCTAGAGTTCTGGCGAAAGACGGGGTGGTATAACCAGTCTGAAGAAAGCGCCAGGCTGGGTGTCGAAACGTTGGCAGTAATAACATCGTTGAAACAGCGCTAAATCGTCAAATAGTAAGTGGAGATTTACTAACACTTTGTAGCAATTACGTTCTGAGTATAAAGTTCTCTTGTGTACCTAAACAAAATGTTCAGCAGTTAAATACCTGGCAGTAGTTTTTTTGTGAATTTAAATAAAATGTTAAGTAACAAACATAATTTTTTACTTCTACAAACATCCTTTCAAAGATATATTGTAACAGTAAAGGACTCAGTAGAAGCTACTTTTGCGTACATACAAAAAAAAAAAAAAAAAAAAAAAAAAAAAAAAAAAAAAAATGTTAGGTTATAAAAAATTCTTATTTGGTTAAAGAAAGACATATTCATGTTGAAATTTGTTGTAGTAGCTCTGACTACAACCTGCTTGAGTTTTTGTTTTTTCCGGTGGACATCTGCCCGGAGAGGAGATTGACACTTATTGATTTCCAGGTGGACAGCAACCTGACGTAATGAAGCAGCAGCAGGCCGCACAAATTGGCCACAAAACCTGGCTGACTCAATTTGAAGACGTGTCAATATCAAGAGTCAAACGTACAGCATCGAAATACAACTCTGCAAGTAACGCGTAGACCTATATTGAGAACAGAAATTACACAAAATTGAAATTCCTAGTATTTGCAGCCGGTATATGCTTAGAATTAAACTTCTGTGAAATATATCTCAAAAGATTTTAAAAATCAACGTTTCTTAGTTTCTAAGTTAATTTGTCTAAAATTGCTATTTTACACTACAGCGAATAGGAGTTCTACAGGGCGGGATAGTAAATATTGAAGCAGGTGGTAGTATCAACAATATTGAATGAAATGTTCTTATAAAAATGTGATTTCCATTCGTTTTGTAGATACAGGTGCTGGAATATTATACATAAAATATACCTTAGAAAAATCAAGAACACCCAAGTAACTTATTCATGAAAAAACACACGTATATTTTACAAAAGTATAAATTAAATGTACGAAAATCCCGCCATTGACTTCAACACACGTTTCAGCTCTCTTCGCAACAGTACATGTAGCTCTTCTGAGTACGTCTTGGTGTAGTTTTATGATGGTAGCAGTGTTTACAATGCCAGCGAGTAATTCGTCTCTTGTGTTTACTTTTTGTGCACACTTCGTTTTCAACCATCCCTACACCCAAAAATCTAGGGGGTAAGGTCCGATGACCTTCCATCACCCGTATATCCAAAACGAGTGGAAAGCGCACACGTGTTTTTATGAACCTTTTTACTCAATATTTTTATACTACCACCTCATTAAATATTTATCATTCCTTCTTAATCACTCAGTATAGCTTGAAAGAAGTAGGAGAGATCACATTGTTAGAAATTCATTTTCAAAACGTTGAAACTTTCATCAGAAAGTACACAGATGTGCAATTAAATTGGCAATTTTTTCTGTAATTCATTGTAAAAATTACAACAAAAAATTTATTTAATGAAAAAACGACTATTATGGAAGAATTGTTGATTCTTATATATATTCCTGACGCTTTTCACCTTTCGTCGAAGTTTCTTGAATTATCCAATGTTATTCTGTCCTGAGGTTTGGTAGCAGATCATATATGCCTTCAACCAGCACCCCATTTCCAATGTCATACATGATTAGAATGATTGAAGTGCTTTTGAAAGTTTATGTACTTTAAAATATCTGTTTTTATTACTGTTAATTCAATTAAAAAATTAATTTCATGCAAAGGTTAAAGAAACTACGATCGTAACTAGCAATTATCAGATGTGAAACTTCATATTGTTACAACCTTGTTTCATGAAATCCTTCCGTTATTATTTTGAGTTAAATCAGTTTCTGAGCCAACAGGTGATTCAAATTACATACTTAATTACGTATTATTTGTTTTAGATTAATTACAGCTAAAGTAAACTGCTCTTACCAATATTTTCCTAATCCTTAGCCGATCTTATCTATAGTTCAGTAATGCTGCTAAAGAGTAACTCTTAGTTTTTCGACTTCATAAGAGATTAGTGCATGCATCTTCTCGAAATGGAACATCGATTGGTTCCACAATATCAATTCGTCTTACTATTAGCCAATAACCGGTGAAACCTTTCCTACTTTTAGTTGCTCTTCGTTTCAAACATCCAGTTGATTGATTCTGATTTTTCCCCCTATTCCCTATCTTTCTTGAGTAGTCCCAGCGAGGTTATTTTTATCTGCTACTTCCCCAGAAATTTACATGCTGAGGGAAAAAAATTTCCACATGTCATTTGTCTGCTTATTGTACAGATCTGATAAAAATATTTTTACTGCTATTGTGTTTGAAAAATCTGTGGTTGTTGTCCATGCAAACTGTGTGACTACCATGCTACACAAAATAATCTAAAAATCGTTATTAGGACAGCTGATATGTCGATTACCGCCAATGAACAAGTATACATGGGACTGTTTATTATGTGATATATTAATGATATACAGAGTGAGAGAAAAGTGAGTATACGAGGGATAGTTTATAATCTATGGTGTAAGTGTTGACTCTTGAAAATTATTACTAGTCTTTGGAATATTCTAAATCTTAAATATTTTTGATTGTAGCATAAGAAATATAACGATTACACTTGTTGCTAATGAAGGACTAGACTAACCCTAGAATGAAATTATTTGAGATTGATGGTTTCTCTTGGAAGATGCTACATAATCTTTGGTTTGTTTGGAAAAGTTAAATCCGTATTAAATTTGTAGCTATTATTGCAAATGAATTTCGCTGTAAGAATTGAAATACAGGGAAACAAAGCATCAAGGTTTATTTATTTGAATTATTTGAAATATTATAAGAGATCAGTCGGATTGTTTGTGTCGCGTCTGCTCTGTTTTAAAATATGAATTACTGCCACGTAATTGGAAATAACTGGTAGAGAGCATGTCGGAATGACTAGTTTTGTTCGGCGTAGCTGTAATACAGAAATTGTTTGTGGTCAGTTTGTATGATTTCCTGCTGCTGCGGCTCGTAGCATATAGCATCACAATCACCAGTGAGAGGCGCTGATTGGCTTTGCGATTGGTTGCTGATCGAGGACGATGGCCCCACGTGACCGCTAGGTAGGAGCGGATCAGATATCGATACACTGACACCTATCGAAACTGCCGGTACTCTATCCGCAACGGTACGTAACAACAAAGCTGGAGAACATTAAGTTAAATCTCTCTGCAATTTGTACAGTTCTGCTTATATTTTCATAATTTCTCAATATATGGCAGTATCCAGCTGGTAAATTAATAGGGAGAAGTTGAAATTTTTTATTATTTCAATACGATATGAGGCCATATGTCTGGATACATGATTGATAGAATTATGTAAATAGAATTATATTAATAAAATAATTTTAGTAATAAAAATTGGAATATGTTTAATCCCGGATCCTTTGCTATCAGAAATAAGAAAATTTAATTATAAGAGCTAATCAGTTTCAAGATAATTAACTTAAGTACTTTGTCTCTATAGCCCAAATTCTGCCTAATGATTTCTACGTCCATCTGTTATCTGATTGAAATTAAATTTTAAATATAATTATTAGTAGCAGAATATGATTCTGCCGGGTTGCCTATCAAAATATAGCTACAAGTATTTTTAATTAAATGCAGTCGGATCTTAGGCTACTGGAACTCGCATTAATATGGCCAATAGTGCTTGGTATGATAGTAATTTTTTTCTCATTCAGTGGCATAAATTTTCAGTGCAATAAACACAGTTACTCTCATTCATAAATTTTACAATTTAGACTTTCCCTTTTATTGGTATGCTTAAAGCCTATGTGTACATCTCAACTATTATTAGTAAAAGTTAATACTCCAGAACGTAAATCAGACTTTTATGTTTAATTTTATAATCAAACGAATGAGTTTGATTCGTGTTATGATGGTAACTCAGAAAACATTAAGTTTCTCTTGATAACTGCGGAAAATGTTGAGTCTAACCTCTAAGGATTTTATTTCACTGTTAATGAGCCGGTTTTGTGAGTGGTTAATTTTCGGATCTGGCATTCTGGTGGACACAGGTTCGGTCCTCAGTCTGGAAATACTAGTTCATGACTCTCATGGTTTCCAGAAATAAGTCAAGGTTAATAGCGGAATGGCTTCTTTAAACACCACGGCTAAATTCCTGCCTGTTGCTTGCCTTTTATCCTCCTAGACGTCGACTATCCGTAAATTCCACAGTAAAAAGAAATAAGTTTACTGTAATTACGAACTTTTCATAGTAAAGTCGGGACTTAGACTTATGCCACCTCTGAAAATATATGCGTTGATGAATTTGGTTTTGGTTATTCAGTGAAATTGAAGATATTATTATAATGTAGTTGCCTTCGGTAGAGACGTTAAACGTACTAATGACATTTTATGCAGAAAAATGCTAATTTTGTCGTTAGTTGTATGGAATAGATAACCTGATAGATGGCAACAAGTCTTTTTTTTTTTCTCGCTACAGACGCCGTGGACTACGTAGACACCAACCGCCTGTGCAAGTGTGAATCAAGATTCCAGTACAGTGTTTACACCAATTAATAAGATATACAAATATTTTAGTGATATGTGAACGAAGTTTTCTCCAGCGTGTAAATGCAATATAGTCAGTGACAACACCTTGAAGTGTTACCTCTTGACAAAAGCTACTTCTTGATCATATTGTTAATATCATTAAAAAATCAAGGTTGAATATCATAAGTGATCATGAGTTATAAGCTAGTCACATGACATATTACTGAACTTAATAGGAACAATTGAATTTATTAAAATTTACGCAAACATGGAATTTATTTTATTAAAGTTTGAATCAATACACATTGCCCAATTACTTTGATTTCTAAACAGTTAGAGCCATTTGTGAATTCTCAGGGTTCGTTTACTGGGTAGAACTGAATGCACAAGTTTTCATCGTTGAAGGATGCTTTACCGTTGTCAGCAGGGAGCGAGATCAGAGGACCTACCAAGCTGGAATGGCGCAGCGGGAGGCGTTATGTTGTCCACGGCGGAGGATCTCGCCTGTCGAAATGTGTGCCTTCTCGCGCGGCACAGACGGAGTGGTCAGGGCTCGGTCTTGCTGCTGCGCCAGATGAGAATGTCTGCGATGTGGCGTGTGTCACTCGGCGAATAAGAACTCTGCCCGGGAAAATACTTGTACCTAGTAGGTTCAACAGATAAACAAAATCACCCAAACGCCAATAACATTGCTAGCGAGCGCCTTCAGTGGTTGGATCCCCGCAATCACTCTTTAAGCACGCCAATATACTGGGAAAACGTACCAAGCACTTTTTTCAGTCGCACGTTCCTTGCTAAGGGCGTCCGTCCGGACGTTTCTGAAACGTGCCCGAGCGAACGTTAGCTATTTGTGGTGGCCGATAAAACCATTCCAATCCCAAGCCAGGTAGAATGTTTAGTCACCCAGCAGTCAAGTGTAGACCGCCACGCTTTGTGCGCCAGGTTAGCACCGTCTGTTTGACCCATGCTGCACCGCCAAAGTCTCGCAGACACTATACGAACACTCGGTGGCTAAACACGCTGACACTCTGTACCCATCAAGAGAATTCCAGCAGGAAGAGACAAAAATGGCGCATGCATGCTCATCGCCAACTCAGCTGCTCGTCACCTGTATGAGCGAAGCAGATCCCGAAGACGTCAAGAAATTCTTAGAAACTAAGAACATAAAATACAGCATGGACTTGCAAGGGAACACTCGGAACACAGTAATGGTCACACAAAATGCAGAATCACCTCCAGAAGACTCCACCAACATGGGCGCAGAAACACTTCAAGACGAAAAGCTCCACTACACGCCCATACCAGTTAGGAGCGTGCCCACAAAAGCCAAGCACACCGCCTTGGCCAGCGGCCAAGACACTGACAGGAGCCAACGGAGCTTCAAAAACTAGCCAAAGAGAAGGAGACCGATGGCAGCGATACAGCAATGCTTCCGTTGCCAAGGCATCGGGCAGGAAGCTTCGGACTGCCACAAGCAAGTGTGTTGCGTCCGCTGTGGCGGGAACCACAGCAACCTTGTTTGCTCACGTCAGCGAGAAACATCGCCGACATGCGCTATCTGTGGTTCTGACCACGCCACCAGCTACGGGGGATGTCCTGTGAAGAGTAAGCTCCAAGCCACCATCGGAAGACGTAAACACCAAACCAGCCACACCCAACCAGTCGAAGGACCGGGTGGCACACAGACCGACCGATATAAGTGACCAGCGCGTGCATCAATTCTGCAACCATGAGCCAAAACGTGAAAATCAGTTGGGGAAATTCGTTCAGTTGCTAACGCAGCTTATTACGGCAATGATCCCCAACTGACGATATGGACCCAGTATGGGGTTTTAATACAAGGACGCCTACGGCGTCCATAGCAATTTCCCCCCCAAAAGTGAAATTAAAATGTGTCTCCAAAACAACACCCAACTGAAACCTAGAAGTTATACTATCAAAGGTAGTGGTACTTCAACAACAGCCGTTGAGGCAGCGAAAAAAAGAAAAAAAATATTAATTAATTATAACCTATAACAGAGATGCGGGACCCTTTCCCAGTGCGCATGGTGACCGGCGCTTTCAGTCTTTAGACAAGAGTTTAAGTTCAAAAGCGGTAACGAAGCCAGCACGAGCAGGGCTGCGCGGCGCGACGGAACAGGTTTCCTACAGAGCCACGACACCCGTTGACCGACTACTGGTGCATGACGGCTTTGACAGAGAAGGCTGTAAATAAGCCCATCCGCCCGCTGATGACTCATAGTGTACTTCTGCTTTCTCGAAAGCAAAATAACGGAGGAAGACCATAGAGAATGATGTCGAAATGTTGCATTTTTATTACACAATGCAGCTGCAAATCAGAAAAGATTGCATTGCAGTTTAATGATATCTTCTTTGAGGGGGCACTGACTTACTGCTATTTTGAACTGGGTTTCTTATTAATTATTATTCTTTCTAATAGCGAAACACATGTTTAATAAATAATAGGATAATTTGTTGTGAGCGTATGATACTATCTTGGAATTATGTATTACTTGGTTATGTATATTGAAAACTTGATGTTGATAATTCAAAATCCAATCTATGACTGTATTAAATGTGTTGTGTCACTTGGAACTCTTAGTAAAGGATGTTAATTGGAAATGTGGGTACAGCCAGCGTATATGAACTGTGGTTTTGATCCTTCAAAGTTGTCTGATTTTGTAAGCACGATGCCAGAAGTTTGTAATTGTTTAATAACTTCATCTAGGCATGATTCTATACCACATTAATTATTTTTAAATGTGGTATAATTGTTTACGTTCTAGAAAAGCATGTCGGTGCTTTTGTACTGGTAGAGAACTTTCGATGTTGCTACAAACTTTGCCGGGCCAGCACCCCTAGCACTCGCTCGGAACAATTCTAGCGGGAATCCATTGCAGTTTTATTGTACAATGTGCCTTGGCAAAATTTAGAATAAATATGAACATTTACTTTAAATGTGTTTTCTTTAGGAAAATATTTCAATCGTATCCCTCATCAGTTAAGGTTATCTTTCATTGTTCTTCATTACCTTTTCCCAACTTTAGGGCTTGGCTGCCTTGACAAGTTTCCTACACATTTTCCGGTCTACGGCGTCTTCTTCTTTCTGCCCTTTGTTCACGAGATCCTTCGTAGCTAGGTCCTTTCATATAATCTTTTGTCTCTCTCTGGATCTCTTTCATCCCACCGGCACCATCCACGCTTTCTTGATTGGCTCTTCCTCACTTCTTTGCATGACCGTACCAACTTAATCTTATCTCTCCGATGACTTCACCAATACTAGACACTCAAGCTATTTTTCTTATTAAAGTTATTTTTCATTAATATTAATAGACAGCCAGCTATTCAAACTTTATCAGTGCACCTCCAATCAAAGAAATTGCTATTAACTCCATAAACTGTTTACTTCTCTCCTTGGACATAACTGCATGAAAAGTTGCTTATTAACTGACTTTTTATGGTTTCATGTCCTTCTGATCATTTATGCGTATCATTTCTGAGGAACCATTGTGGATATATGACAGACTTTTTTAATGTGATGCAGTCAGACAATCATTGATCTCGTGGATTTTACACATTCTCTTTACCTGCAATAAACTTTTTCCATATATCTGCAGAACTAAAATCAATCTCGAGAAATCGTAAAGTCATACCTGATTATTATGATTCAAATCAAAGTATTAGTTAAGTATTTTCATTCCAAAGGAACGGTATAAAAGTTTTTCTCTCTCTCTGTCTAGCTTGCAATTAAGTTTATAATTTAAAATTGTAAAACATTAGAATATTACATTGTTTTCCAAGTTTGTTCAGAAAATATATTTACAAGGGAAATAATAGTTTATACTCATTTAGTAATTTTTTACATATCAGCTTTTACTTTTATAGATTTTCGTCATAGATCTTGTGTTTTTCTATGTCATCAATCATCTTGAAAGCGGAACTTGTTATTATTATTTTATGATTTTTTAAATTAATTACAGAGCCAATAATTTTGTTTCACCTGGTCTCGAGAATCTGTTAATTGATTTAGCAAAGTTTGTTTATCCTTTCACGTTATTATTAATTGCTTCGTTGATTTTTCATTAACTAATAACGAAACACCAATAATTATTTCGAATTACTGTGGCGCTGAAGATCTTCGATAGAGTAGTGGAATCTGATTACAATTGAAATCAGAAGGTCGGTTAGTTAAATCTGTAATCAAGCACTTTATTCTGCTTCTGAGGTCAATTTTTTAATTGCTTGAGAAATATTATTTTCTTCCTTGAAATGCTTTTTATCCATAATGTAGAAACTATGTAAGCATCTAAATTAGAGAAATATTTGTGCTTATTCTTTATTGCTCAGTTAACAAGTACTGTTTATATTCTGTATTACTTAATAAGGGTGAGCTGTCTCTTTTTTATTTCTGCTGCAGTGCTTGTTTCCATGAGTTTCATTTCTTTTAGAGCTTCCCTCGCAGCTGGCCACGGCTCCAGCTGAATTCCGAGCCTTGCGCCCTTCACTGGGCCTTAATATAAAAAGTGTCCGCTCTCCGGCCCTTGTCGACTCTTTGCTCGGTTAACCCCCTGCAGGGGCAGAGCGGCTGCTCCGCGAAGCACAGCCCCGAGCCACCTGTAATTTATTCCGCGCCGAGGCCGCGAGCGGCGGATAGAGGAAGCTGTGTTCGCCGAGCTAGAAGGTCTTGCTGACTGCATGGCTGGGCACGGCGGGCTAGTCCACTGCTGTACTCGGATTCCCAGCTTCAATTTTCTCCACGCAGGTCAGTGTTTGAAGTTAGAGTTAACATTTTAATACATTAATTTCACAAATTCACTTTTTCAGTGTGGAATGACTTAGGAATGGTGCTGTAAGTCTAGAAAGAGACCATGGTGTAATACAGAAGCAATAAGAGTAACACTAACTATTAAAGATAGTATCGGAAGTAGTAGACAAAGTAAGAGAATCTGTCATGTCTACTTACGTAAATCTTTTGCGGACCATATTCTGTGGCTCTGTTTCTTATTGCATCATATTAAAAATTTGTAACAGATTGTGATGGATCTTTCACAGATCGAAAGGAACAGAGAATGATAATCTGCTATTTACCTCAAAAGATAAATACCAAAGATACTTGAAATCATCCTAACCAGATGTTGCAACTCAATCAGGATTAAACACACCAGAAGGTCTAACAAATTGTAACAAGGTTATTCGTGTTTTCTGTGTTACTATTCGATGTTTGTTGCATTAAAAATTTATTTTAACAAAAATCATTATTTGCTTTTTCATGGTATCAGATTTTTCTCCTTTGATTCAGTAAAAGTAGCTGTAGACTTCTTGGTCTTTGATTTGCTGTGGATCATTTTCACATACTTTAAAATAACTGTGTTTATTTATGTCTCATGCTGCAATACGGAATGCCGGTTAGCGTCCTGGTCCAGGCTGACTTTGAACATAACGACAGCCACTGCTGAACACTGATGCTCGAAAATTAGTTCACGTTCTTTCGTCCACACACCTATATTCGCGCGTACGAAACTACATGAAATAAAATCATAATTAATGACACAAACGAAGACCATCAGAAAGGAGAACAACCCCAGGTAAGTGGAGGAACATTTTTCTTTGAAATAGGGAACTAGGCTTCAGAAAGAAGTCTTAAAAACTGCGTAAATTGAGTACGACACTTTATGAAAATGAAGCCAGTACTTTAAAATTACTGTGCTGCGAAGAGGGAAATATATTTATATCAGTTTAATAACTGTACAGATGATACTTTTACTGTATTTTAATTGTTGCACGAATAAATAAGATTTATATCGAATGACAATGGCAACGACGAAGTGACGTTATGAACAACGCAGTAAGATTTTGAGTTCTCTTGAATTTCGGCAGCCGCCTTTGTTAGTAGTAGCTTAGTTTTGCAGTAATGTCGTATTTTTTATTATTAAGGTTTCTTGAAACATTGTATTTGGTCAAATGTTTGTTAAGTCTCGATATTAACTGCACGTCTTTCTGTGGGATATTATTATATTAACGCTCGCGTTTATCTCCACTTTTTGTACTTATTGTTGTTGTGTGTGTTTACCATGCTCGTTAACTTAGTTTCATTGATTGCCAGGTTCTATTCTAACACTACGTATACGGTTTAATTCACAGTCTTCCCTTTGCGTCTGTACATATACATATATAAAAAATATGAATATTTCTTCGTTTCGCATAAAAATCCACACCTTATCATAGAATTCGATCAAATCTCTCACTGTTCGTCCTCTCATCCAGGCGGATTATATAGCTTGATTACCGACATCTTACACTTATATATTTGTTGTGCAGGTCCCACATTACTGGATTAATAAAGTCTTAGAAAGATTGGATAAGTCTAATTTTAAAGAGAAAAACTACAAACCCACCTTTAAAGCAACATTATAATAAAAAAATGAAATGTATGATTTGCTCTCGAGTGACTAGCCAAGTCAGGAATGCGTTGTCACACGATATTTCGGCAACTAAATACATTGTCATCACCAGAAGATGGCAACAATGAATTTAGTTGCCGAAATATCGTGTGACAACGCATTCTCACCCGAGAGCATTTCATACATTCTCAACGCCGAGAAAGACTTCGTTCTTATAAAAATGAAATGGTTATTTTCATTTTGAGATTAAGAGAAAAACAAGCACTGAAACTCAATTTAAAATAAATACCGAATGAGGTGTGTAAAGAATTGCGCGCGCAACTCACATGTGATCGATAATTATACGTGAGAGGGGGAGAAACGTGAAGATCAAAACGAGCAGCAAAGCACTGGGAAACCAAGAGTTGATAGTAAGTACTAATAGAAGCTAAGCTCGCTCACTGTGTCATTGTTTCCGTAACGCCAAGATTAGGGCTATAATGACCAGAGATGTTACTATAAAGTCAGGTTATGCGCGTTATTTAAAACATATCTATATAGTTAAGAATCTGCAAAGAAATGAATTTCCAAATACTGAAAAAGTATGTGTTGCGTTTAAATTAACATATTAATTATTAGTTGCTTTACATTTATTTGTATTCATTCGATGTAAACTGTTTCGTTAATTTTTTTTATAGGTATCTCTATTGTAATCTACGCAACTTGTACCTGGGTTAAAACTACCCTCCTGGAAATTGAAATAAGAACACATTGACGCCGGTGTGTAAGACCCACCATACTTGCTCCGGACACTACGAGAGGGCTGTACAAGCAATGAACAAACGCACGGCACAGCGGACACACCAGGAACAGCAGTGTTGGCCGTCGAAGGGCGCTAGCTGCGCAGCGGTTGGGCACCGCCGCAGTCAGTGTCAGCCAGTTTGCCGTGGCATACGGAGCTCCATCTCAGTCTTTAACACTGGTAGCATGCCGCGATAGCGTGTACGTGAACCGTATGTGCAGTTGACGGACTTTGAGTGAGGGCGTATAGTGGGCATGCGGGAGGCCGGGTGGACGACCCGCCGAATTGCTCAAAATGTGGGGCGCGAGATCTCCACAGTACATCGATGTTGTCGCCAGTGGTCGGCGGAAGGTGCACGTGCCCGTCGACCTGGGTCCGGACAGCAGCGACGCACGGACGCACGCCAAGACTGTCGCATCCTACGCAGTGCCGTAGGGGACCGCAACGCCACTTCCCGGCAAATTAGGGACACTGTTGCCCCTGGGGTATCAGAGAGGACCATTCGCAACCGTCTCCATGAAGCTGGGCTACGGTCCCGCGCACCGTTAGGTCGTCTTCCGCTCACGTCCCAACATCGTGCAGCCCGCCTCCAGTGGTGTCGCGACAGGCGTGTATGGAGGGACGAATGGAGACGTGTCGTCTTCAGTGATGAGAGTAGCTTCTGCCTTGGCGCCAATGATGGTCGTATGCGTGTTTGGCGCCGTGCAGGTGAGCGCCACAATCAGGAATGCATACGACAGAGGCACACAGGGCCAACACCCGGCATCATGGTGTGGGGAGCAATCTCCTACACTGGCCGTACACCTCTGGTGATCGTCTAGGGGACACTGAACAGTTCACGGTACATTCAAACCGTCATCGAACCCATCGTTCTACCATTCCTAGACCGGCAAGGGAACATGCTGTTCCAACAGGACAATGCACGTCCACATGTATCCCGTGCCACCCAACGTGCTCTAGAAGGTGTAAGTCAACTACCCTGGCCAGCGAGATCTCCGGATCTGTCCCCCATTGAGCATGTTTGGGACTGGATGAAACGTCGTCTCACGCAGTCTGCACGTCCAGCACGAACGCTGGTCCAGCTGAGGCGCCAGGTGGAAATGGCTTGGCATGCCGTTCCACAGGACTACATCCAGCACCTCTACGATCGTCTCCATGGGAGAATTGCAGCCTGCATTGCTGCGAAAGGAGGATATACACGGTACTAGTGCCGACATTGTGCATGCTCTGTTGCCTGTGTCTATGTGCCTATGGTTCTGTCTGTGTGATCATGTGTTGTATCTGACCCCAGGAATGTGTATATAAAGTTTCCCATTCCTGGGACAATGAATTCACGGTGTTCTTATTTCAATTTCCAGGAGTGTAATATTACGGAGCATAACGTAAGATGTTGAATTTTTTTATTTTTTTTTGCTCTGCTGTCACTGGAACAATACTACTGATGTTATTGTTTGAGACGTATGTAAGTAGCTCCAACTGTATCGTGATGTAAAATACAAACGAAAATTGTGAAACGTTTTAAAATCAGTGCTATGAGCAATATTTTATAACAATTGTATTTAAGTAAGCAAATCTGTTTATAAATGGTGTTAGGATGATATCACATTTCACTGGAACGCAAAGAAATTGCATCTGGGAGATTTATCCAACTATATTAAAGGAATTTCGGTTTAAAACGAACTGTAAGAATCGTAGATGTAACTAAACGAATAATGTATTCGCCACCAGGGAGGCAAAAGTTGTAAAAAATCACGATATTAAAGCATGATTCATTATTGAACTTAATCTATGTTGCTGTAGACCGAATTACATAAAATTAATACACATTATCAGCAACGATTTTAATAAAGCGAAATTTTTCAGTGAATTAGTTAACAAGGAGTAACACGCTGTATTCATAGCTATGACATGTTATCGGTGATTGGTGATGATATGAGTGACTCCCAATGCCCATTGCGCTGTCCATTGGATTGGGTGTCGCGCGGGCAAGTCCCCTGAGAAGGGACAGCTGTGGCTAACAGGTGTTGTGTGTCCCTCGCCCGATCAGCCGGTTGTCCTGCTACTGTCGGGCTGCTATTCATGACACGACCAGGTCAGCAAGCTTAGCTGACGGCGGGACTCTTGTCGCCAGTGCAGCAGAACATCCGGAGGTAAATAAAGCCAGCACTGAATGAGCGATGTAAATGTGTTGCGTCTACGACAGATGCGTAGGATATCTCGTGGTTCTAATATCATTATTATTAAGAGAATGAAATTAATGCAAATCACAATTCAGCACACAATATAGCTAACAGTAATCGCAAAAGAACAAACAGTAATGATTATAACAATAGTATATCTATACTATGATAAGTTACAGTATCATTGAGATTCATAAAATTACTAAATTAATCGGAGTATCCCTTTAAAGGATACTCTCGCAATATGTGGTGGATACAAACAGTAGTGAATGTCACAAGCTTTTCTTATAAGCTTTCCGCTAATTAGTGTGGAACAATCAGTTGCCGATAATCACTAGGCAGCTTTCGACGACACACGTAGATTGATAGCAGTTCCAAACTAATTACCATAACAGCGTGTTATGAACAAAAAAGGCCTAACCTCATCTCGAACACATGCTAGCTGCACCTCAATTTTGTTTTAAGTAAATGTATTTAGTAACTTATAACCGACCAAAATTATAGGTATTTTTCTTGATTTTTGAAATGATAATCACCGCTCCGAAAGAAATGTCACTTGATTTTCTTAGCACATTTACTTGAAATCGATATTTAAACACCCTGTAAGAATATTATTTAAATTTTAACTAACTTAAAATACTCTGATAGACAGCAGTTCTGGAAATGAAGCCATGTTGAAATCGAATGACCACACATTTAAAGTTATCTAGTCTTATTACTATTGCCTCTGAGCAATCGGATATTCTATCTCTAAGTAAAAAAGAATACGTTCGCCTCAGTCTAGTGATTATAGAAAAGTTTTTATTCACACCCGTTAGTAAGCCAATAAACACAAAACACAGTAACATCTAGCACATCACAAATACTTAGAAATATCCAAAGACTGCAGATTCTTTAACCAAGTGAGAAATGTACACATTAATAGCTACGTTTACTTCAGTTCTGCGAATTAATCAGTTTGTATCAGCTCTACACAGTCAAACAATGCAGTTCCTCACACGTGATGGTAATTTCCTCTTCACATCACTCACTGTTTCTATTTCATCGACGCGACGCGGATGACCGATATTGGCTTACAGTTGCGCATTTACGAGTCGACACATTGCGCCATACAATAGTTTATTACTACACAAAATCATTTCCCGCTACACACGCGTACATTTCGCGGCACGGTACGGCAAAAGAGTCTACTACCTGCGATCCCAGTCAGTATACGCGTACATCAATCCGCTAATATCGATATCGCATTCATACATCTTTAAACGATAAGAAATGTTAGGTTTCTTTTCTGTCCTCAGTCTTTCGACTGGTTTGATGCAATCCTCTATCCTGTGCTAACCTCTTCATTTCTGCATACCCCTTACAGCCCACGTCCTCAATTATGTTAGTTAACTAAATAATAAAAAAATAGGTGGGCCTTGAAACTGTAATGTGACAACTCGTGCTACATTTTAACAAGCTACTAATACATTAAATGTTCTTATTACAGCTCCCTCACTGTGGAGCCCAAACACGCACCGTATATTATTGACAGACCCGGCGCCAACTGTATACTGTATCCTCTCAGCTGTTGGTCACAAAAGATTCTTACGATGCTAGATATCGCTACCCCAAAGAATATGCAAAACTACGGCTTGTTGAACTCATTCTTACACAAATCAATCTATATACTTTAATACAGTATTACATAAACATTTATAATTAATTAAAGAAAAAAGTAGAATATTAATAATTTCAATAATAATCATAATTTCAGGAATGATTGGTGGAGTATGAGATTGATACAGTCTCTATACTACAGATATAATGATTACTGGTACATTAAGGAAATTACTAAAGTGCACTAAGAACGGGAGGACGTCAATTGTAAAATTCAAATTCACTATATACTGTGTGGAATAAAAGCTCGCGGCCAGAAACATAATGTGAAAAGCAACAACATGAGCTTCTTCGCCGCTGTCGAGAAAAAAATGGCGTTGAAATATTCCGTTGGGTTTAAATACTTTCTAAGTTAGGTACGTTTCTGAGGGTGCGTGGTGCGGCGAACAAGCCTCATAAGTCCGTCGTGGTCAGATCGAATCTCGTTGCCCGCAACTTTTTATATTTATTTGTTTATTCAGATATGGTTACAGATAATTCCTGGCTATCAGTTTCATTATGCTAATAAATTACTTTTGCTGTGGAAAAACTGACAGCGTTTCGTTTCGACCCTCCCGTCCCCTGGTGCGAGAATGAACATACCTGCCGCAAAAAATATTTCCATTTTTGAAAAATAATGTTGTTTGCGTACAACATAATGAAGTTTGAAAAAGTCTGTTTTTCACAACAAACGGCTTTTACAAACTTATTATATGCATAGTTGTTGAAATTGATTGACGAGAATTGTCCGTATACATATTTGAATAAATAAAAAAAATGAAAAAAAACTTGGCAGCAGTGAGATGCGATACGGCGACGACGGAAATAAGAGGAATAGAGCTTGCTCGCTGAGCTATGCGCTCTATTAAATCTCCGTCACGCAAAAGTTTTTGAACGCAACGGAATGTTTCAATGTCGATTTTCTCGATAGCGTCGAATAAGCGCATGGTACTGGTTGACCACAATACACCTCTGACCACGGGCTTTTATAACACACTGTATGAATCAAATCTCAGTTTATAATTGGCGAGCTCCTCTTGTCAAAGGGCACTCTTCCACTATGTGGTGGATACAAAAAATTATGAATGTTACAAATTTTCCTTCTCCTTTTTGCTGTGAAACAAGTAAATGGGATAAGTAAAAGTGGTTTTAATAGTGCCGCAATGAAACCTCGGTACAACAACCTTAAGTACAGAAAACTAGTTCATTAATGTCAAATTAATCAGTCGCGGCTGGAATAAGTAACAGTGGACGTTTCTTAACATAACAGCATTCACTTATTTCCGATAGCATTACTTCCGAAGTGTTTTTATTTCTGCTTTTCGTCTCGCAGGATAGCAGGGGGATGATCTGTTAAATTGAATAGACTGAGGTTATAGAATTAAAAACTGGTCTCAGTTTTATTATGATATGACGAAGAATAACAGCAGCTCCATAAAGACAGTAAAAGTTTTTATCCCGCGCCATTGAGATTCGTAGCAGAAGGCAGAAATATTCACTTTAATATTTCAGCTGCTTTTTCTTCTCTGCCAGAGATGTCGTCACTCCTCGCTGAAACAAATCTCTTGGGGATTTTGTCGTTTATTACGACGTATCATTCAGAGAAGAGTTCATGTGGATTTCACATTTCCAGGTAATATTCATTAAGATTTTTCAAACACCAGGTCTCTCTGACATAAATTCAAAGAATTTTATTTTATGAATAAGAAAAAAAAAAGCTCACTGATTGAGCCTTTAAACAGAGAAGAATAAATCGATGTCAAAGACACCAAATCAAGTACACTAGTGCCAAAACTCTCTTTCATCGTGAATTTTCGATGGTGCTTTTCCCGTTTCTTATTTCATGACGTTGAGATTTCATTCTTTCTTTGTTATCACAGAAAAGTTGGGGTGTAGCAATTTATTTTCCCTCGACCCAAGAATTAAGGCAGGAACGGTAGTTCTTTATAATTATCGCAAAGAAACCTCTTGAATTGTGGTTCAAGTTATGTGTTATTGTTGTAAACAAAGAATTAATTTAGTTTTTTCTGTTACTGAAACTTATTTGGCCTTTGAAGATAGTAAATAGACCCTTTATTTTCTTAATCCTAAAACAGTATTTTCCAGTATATTCTTTTTGATAGTTTAATGCCAAATTTCTGTATTATTTTCATTTTTCTTGACTATCTGCCTACATGCGAATGTGTGTTTTACGATTTTGCAATGTAGGTTACCTAGTATTTCAGTAGGATTCAAATCAGATACGGTATTTGGGTACGTCCAAAGGCATTATAATTTCTCAATCCATACCAATTTTTTTAAAGATGTTTGTTTAAATAATTTTATTAGTGATTGGAGAAATTCCAGTTGCTGTAATGTTAGGTTTCATCAAAATATTTCATGTATGAGGGATGGAACTAAGAAGAGAGTAATATGAGAAAGGTTACGGTATTAAGTAACAAAAACCGTACTGTAAAAACCTTTTCCGATTAATTTTGTGTGGAATAAAGAATAATATTTAAAATAATAAATTATCTGTCAATAAATCTCCGTTAAGTCAAGAAAGATTTAAGGGGCTTAGTTAGGCAGTTAAAATTTCAATACTTTTATATATGAAGAGTAGGAACATTTAAGAAATTCAATGTCGAATTTGACAGAAAATATCTATTAAATATGCTAGCTATTTCTCAGTGGCGAATGATAGTTAACGTTAGCGATGCTGGATTCTTATGGAGGTTTCAATGACGCTAATATTTGTAGGAAAATAGTTTGTTTACTAATACAGTGGTCACAAATTATCGGTATATCAATCCAATATTTAAAACCTAAAGCTTTCTGTCAAACCCAATTTATTTGTATTTAAAAAAAAAAAAAAAAAATCATCTGTCCACTAACTTTATTATTGTTTTAATGAAATTTCATTTGGGTTATGAAACATTTCATCAACACCTGACACTATTCTAACACCTTCCTCCGTACCTGTCCGTAAATATCGGATGCTGAATGTTTAAACCACACAAACTACCTTGGGATAGGAAATATTCTAACTGCCGGTTGAATTAAGGATGTTCTAGTATGCAAAGCGATTTACTATTTACTTATTTAGAATTCTATGAAAAATTTACGAAAATTTGCTACAATTACCACCAACAACGAGGATAAAGAACATAGTAGGTGAAAGTTACCTAACTGCGTTGTTGTAAATTCAGTACGTGTGTTGGTAGGGGTAACGATCTGGCTTCGCTTTCGGGAAAACGCGGTTTATAATCCCCCTTCCCTTATCCAAATTTCGGTTTTACATGGTTTCCCGGAATCACTTCAGACAATAGGCCATACCCGAATTCCTTCCCGGACCTAACGATCACGACGATGAAAGACATAAAGCCATTAGCATAAATATTATGTGTATTAATAGTTGTTCAAATAATTCAGCTATTAACCAAAAATATTTTATGATTAATTGATTTTTGGTACTGTATAAATTTAATATTCTCTTATTAAAAACATTTCAGCAAATTCAGTCCATACCTTATACTTTGCACCTGACATTCATATGTAGAAAAAGTGATACTGAGAAGTACTAAGCAATTAATTATCCTTCCAAGGAGTGTTTGTCAGATAATACCAAAATTCTTTTTCTGAAGGAAAAAGAAGATATTCCTACTAGCTGAGGATTGGGATTCAATTAATTAAAGAAATGATAGCTAAATTTAAAATGATTATAAACAAGTGATTATTAAATCAAGTTCATTATTCATTTCGCGAAATTGTCTTTCTTTGGATATATATGACTCAGATACAAAAAAATTATGCGTGGATATTTTTAAAATTTTGGAAAACTATTTTGATGATATACTTACCACCTCATTCATAAAATTCTATATATATTATTATGTTTTTAACTAATGAAATCAATTGCTGAAATACAAAATTTTTGGATATACTCATTCAGTCGTTTTTTTGTGTTTTTAAAATAATTTATTTATTTATCTTGTTCCATGGTTCTCTGCTGAGGAAGGACCTCTGGGATGTGAAACATGTCATGGTTAACACACAAACGTACAATATGAGTCATAATCGTAGTGAAAACAGTTATATGTTACAAAGACAAATAAACCGAATAAAAATAAACATTAATTTTTACAACGGAGTTTTGAAAAATGTCATATTGAAAATAATTAATTATTTTGTTCAAATTCTTGAATGGAGTAAAAGGAATTGTACTCTTGGGAAGTTTATTAAAGAGATGTAGCCCTATCCCAGAATAATTAACTCCTTTTTGTACTAATAACAGTGATGTTTGTGTTTTGTACAGTTTATTTCTCTCTCTTGTGTAAAAATTGTGTACCTGTGAATTAGATGTATACAGGTTAAAATGTTCTATGACAAAGCACATGAGAGAATAGATATACTGAGAAGTCATTGTAAGAATATTAAGTTTTTTTTAAAAAACAGTTATATGCAAAAAGTTCTTGGTTTAACCCTACACAGCATCCTAATAGCTCTTTTCTGTGCCATGAAAACTTTTTTTTGCTTTGTGAAGAGTTTCCCCAAAAAATTATGCCATATGTTATCATTGAATGAAAATGTGAGGAGTACACCTGTTTTATTAATTCTAGACCTGCTTTTAGATAAAGTGTTCTAATTGCAAAGGTGGCACTACTTCTTCAATAGTAAAGTGATTTGTTCGTGCCAACATAGTTTCTCATATATTTTAATGTTAAGGAATTTTATATTGTTTCTAAGATTGTGTTATTTTTAATAGTTTATATGTAAATCCGACTGAGAATAAGTTTTTGTTTTAAACCTGATATATATATATATTTTTTAATTTAATTTTAATGATTTTGCCTGAAACCAATTTGCTACTTCACTAAATACAGGGTGCGGCAAAATGATCTGACGGTTTTCGCCGCCCTATTGTCGAGTGAGTAGATGGTGGGGGGTGTTGGGGATAGGCGCAATCCAGAGCCCACACGTGAACATTTGTAGTAGCCATGGAACAATGGTCGGTTGAGCACCGTGCGTTTGTTGTCGAGTCGTTTTTTAAAAGTGGCGATTCCTGCGTTGCTGTTCAGCGGCAGTTCCGTAGACGATTTAACGTGGGTCCAAAAGGAAGAGTCCCAACTCGGAACACCATTATGCTATGGGTGAGCACCTTCAGAGCTACCGGTTCAACGTTAAAAAAGAAGTCAACAGGTCGACCACGGTCATCTAGGACGCCAGAGAATATCGATCGAGTAAGAGAAGCTGTGGAAGCCAGTCCTCGGCGGTCGGCCCGTAAACAAGCTGCTGCTTTGCACATGTCTGACCGCTCGGTAAGACGAATTTTGCGTTTCGATCTGCACTTCCACCCGTAAAAAATGGCTATTGTCCAGCAGTTAAAGCCTAATGACTATGCAAAGCGTAAAGCATTTGCAGAAGAGATGATTGCAATACTGACGGATGAAAAAATTTTAATGATGAGCGACGAGGCACATTTCCATCTGGATGGTTATGTGAACAAACAGATCTTTGGTTATTGGTCGGCTACAAATCCGGTACAACTGCATGAACGTCCTCTGCATAGTCCTAAGGTTACCGTGTAGTGTGGTGTAACGAAAAGGTCTGTCATTGGGCCATACTTCTTCGAAGAGCGTGGTCGAACCGTTACGGTCAATTCGGAACGTTATTTGTTGATGCTAAAAAACTTCATGATCCCTGAACTTAAGAGAATTCGTTTAGTGCGCAGTAGGATATGGTTCCAGCCGGATGGGCCCATACAGCCAGTGAGGTTATGGACGTTTTGAGAAGCATGTTTCGTGGTCGAGTGATCTCGCGTTTTGGGGACATTGAATGGCCAGCTCGCTCTCCAGACCTTAGCGTTTGTGATTTTTTCTTGTGGGGGCTCCTTAAAGCAAGAGTTTACACAAACAAACCCCGCACACTGGACGAACTGAAAGAAGCCATACGCCAAGAAATCACCAGCCTGCCTTGTGCAATGTTAGAGCAGGTGTTCAACAGCTTCAGTGCAAGGCTGGAAGAATGCTTGTTCAAAGACGGACGTCATTTAAAGGACGTTATCTTCACATCTTAAACGGATGAAATTGGTTATTCTGATGTTATTGTCATTAATTTTCATGAATACCCTTCTGTAATAAGCAATAACATATTTTGTATCACTTTTATTTTTCATGTTGTTTGTACTTTAAAATCGTCAGATCTTTTTGCCGCACCCTGTACTTCAATCACATTAAATTCTAGATTACTGTTTGGTGTTTTTCTCACAGTCAGGTTAGTGTCTTCTGCAAATAAATACTTAACGCCCGGATTATTGGATGTAGGATTTATCTAAGATGGAAGGTTGTGTCATTATAAATCATTAATGAAATTCTAGTCAATAATTTCAGACTGATTTAAATTTAGGAGTAAATGAAGAAAGACCGAACATTTTGAGAATCGGCAAATTACCAGCTTTAATTTGCTCTTTATGAGGATAACTTAGGAACAATGTTTGCTATATCTAAACTTATCAAAATTCTTGATAACTATATTTACTCCCATGATTTGTTTAAATTTTGCGATATAAACGTATCAAAGCCGGGAAGAACTAAAATAGTGTGGAATGGCATGTTGTATATATTATTTCCCACACGAGTTTTTTTTTTTTTGTTGTCACAGGCCATTTACAGCCCACGATGCTGAAATCGATAAATTCTGTATGATATTTAAAGGGTAAGGTCTTCAAATTTTAAGAAATGTTTTTTTCTGAATTCTACCCTGAAAGGGCAAGAGAATTAACTATCAAGGTCATGCGTACGATGCGGTTCAGATTCTAGCCACTAGGCTTCGCTGACGTCAATAACGATTGATTCTGTTACCATTAGATAGCAGAAACACATATCATAGCGATATTGATGTACTGTGTGTGTATTGTTCAGCTTTGTTTTATTAAGGTTAAGTAGTGACACTTCGGCTTCCGGGAAGGGATAGCTTCCGGTGTTTTCGTGGAGGGTTGCAGAAGAGCTTACGTCAGATGAAATGAGAAGCATATTACTTAAATGAGCCGGTTCTTTTTCCAATCTACTACAAATCCACCAACCTCACAATTCATCGTATTTTATTTCAGAAATTTTCGCAGGGCTCAACTACGAGAATGACTCGAATGTTACGGGGCGATGGCAGAATGACCAATGAGTAATCCAATGAAGGTTAAACCTTTAGTTCAGACGGTAGGACAGCCTAAAAATGATTTTCACTGCCCGCTTCTAATAAGTGCCAGTGCAGCCAACATTCAAATGTTCTCTTCGGTCGCAGGCAGCTCAGGGTTCCGTGCCACTGTTTCACTGCGGGGAGAAGTTTGTTGTCTGTGAGGTCAGCAAGTGGCCGGGCCTACCTGCGATCGAGATGGAGGCGGCACAAGTTTGAAGACCTCCTGGCCTCAAGCCGCACTCTGATAAACGCCGACACGAAAGGGTTCAACGTAACTGCGCCGAGGTGGAACCCTCCAAACTGGAGCCCTTCCATACAGACGTCGCGTCAGCAAAGACAGTGTTATCCAGTCCCATAGTGAGTATTGTGAAATACCAAAATATTTTTAACATCAACTTACAGTAGATTAAATACAAGATAAATTAATAAGTAACATAAAGCTGTTCTCGACCATATATGTAGCCGTACCATCTTTACACTGGAAAAAATACTTTCGTGTGGTTTTTATCCTTTTAAAAGTGTAAAAACACTGTTTTTGCATACGCCTTCCGATTTTATTAGATCATCATCGATGTCCTACAACAAGTTATGTACATATTTTGATATTGGAATATTATGTTTATGTAAATAATAATACGAGTAATATGTACCAAAAACCAAAACTCTATAGCACGTGTATTGTAACACAAGAAGCAGGGAACTTTTTCAAATTGAAACGTAATAAAAAAATGAAATAAAAATTAAAACTGTAGGTCCAGTGAAAAAACTATAAAATAGTTGATTATTATTAGACTATTATTTACATAAACAGAATGTTCTACTTAAGGTACTGTGATTTTTTGGTTCATTTTCTGGTCCTGGGTTCATATACTGGCGGGAGCAGTTATTTTTAGGAGCTGTGATTGATCATGTGAGCTATGCCAGGACATTACACTGTTCAGATTACACATTAAACACAGGTTTCAGAGGACAGGAACTGGGCATCATGCCTCTGGCAAAGTGGCTTAGCAGGTCTCCCTCGGGTTGTTGACTAAGTTAGTTTTTGGTGTTCCGATACCAAAATACGTACGTCACTGTTTTTAGGGCACCGATGATGATCTAATAGAATCGAAACGCGTATTTTAAAAGGAAGTCTTTATTTTTTTATCTGCAATAGACGGATAAAAACCACATGAAACCCCGTTATTAGTAAAGCAGCTAAGGAAAACGGCCTAAAAAAACAAAATGTTTAAATCACATCCTATTATCGATAGTTTCAAAAATCGAGATTGTCCCTCTTCTCGATACCTGCTCGGCTATCTTTCTAAGGTTTACTGCATTTGTAGAAACCTGACAACATTTCCTCACCAAACTGCATTTTAAATTTCCTAAAAGTTTCTTGTTTTGCAAATTTCTGATTTTCCTTTGCAAAAAATACAGCAATAATGTAATTCGTTATGATTGGGTCAATGTTTCAATCGTTAATGCATGTGAAACAAATATTACGCACGCTGCTTGATGGACCGGCTGAAACAGATAAATACCTGCATCAGTCATTTGTTACCTGCTTCGGCATTTCTTATTATTATTTTTTTTTTTTTACTACGTGCTAAATTGAAACTGCACTATAAACTTTACGAACCTTCGTTCTATAACCAGCCCAGTCAAAGATCAGCTATATCCCCACTCCGCTGCCCTTGCACCTACATACGAAGAGGATGTTTGCCATTCGCTTACTTGGACAGAGCGTTCACCTCGACATTCGGGCCTACTCTTCCGAAATACACCTGTGGGCCCCAAACTTAATGTCCCCATCCGGCGAACGAATCACCATTAATACCGTCGTATGCTCTCACCCCATACGCTTTGCGGATATGTGGATAGGTTTAAGATTGATTCCAGGACTTTTGGTGCTCAATTTGGTGATTAGTAATTTTGCACAACCACCTCTGTTACCCTGTCGGCCAAGCCGTGATGATGAAAATTTCTCCACCATCAGGACTCCAACCATCACGATGCCGCAACCAACTAAACCAACGGGGCGTTCATAATCTGATTTAAACTCAGTTTATTTCCAGTTCTAGAATAATATCGTTTGATTTGGGTTAACGTTAACTACGCAAATAATGCTGAAGATATAGGAATGATAAGTAAAGCTGAACAGGTAAATGTATCGGTATATATTCATTACCGAGTTGCCTACGGTAATTCACTTGAAGTAAGAAGTTGTTAAGGGGCGCAAATAAAATTTCCGGCTGAGTACTTCTTAAACGTTTTACGACTTTAATTCCCGCGCCGGCATTTGGCGTGTCTGGCTGACGCCTCTAGGGAAATCGAGCCCGCCGTCGGCTTAATACCTGCAAGTCGAGCGCGCGGGAACAGAGGTGAGGCGGCTAATCCGCCCTGGTGACGGATCGATCGCAGCTGTGGCCACCGCAGATACCAGAGTACCCGGACATCAGCGCGACGGAGCGGCTACTGTACCAGCGACACCACGTGCCGAGGAAAGACTCAACCTAGTGGATTTTTCATTCTGATAACTGATCATTAATGATGATTGTCATAAAATACTACGTTCCATGTTTTAAGGTCACGTAAATTTACTTAAAGATTACAGATTCCATTTTGCCTATCGCCATAGAAGATTTGCTTCACTTAATTTCTTGAAATCGAGTAGGAATTACTGAAACGCTAGTTTTTCTTTCGTTGTATCTATAGAAAAGTTACTGGACCTCTAATCAGAGCTAATGGTGGGCAAACGCGGTGTTGTTTGTCAGAGGAAGCGATTTAAAGACGTTAACAGGGCTAGCATGAAGATTTGTCACATTGGCCGTAGCAATTGGGAAACCTCTTCCGCTGACCGCTCATCCTGGAGGTGAGGTCAATTCTTCATCATGGAACCATGTTATTTGGAGAAAATCGTCGACTACAATCGACTGAGAAGAGGCGACGCAAGAAACAAAATGAACAGTAGGGGTAAAATGGCAGCATCTCGGTTGTACCTCACGAGAATGCCTGTCATCGTTGAGGTAAATTTTATGATTTTCGCTTTTTGTTTGTTTATTGTTTTAACGATGTCATTAGAGACGGAAAAGGACTGGGAGGTAAGGAACAGGAAGGAACTCATAAATGGCCTTTTGACGGGAGCATCCTGGCATTCGCCTGGAGTGATTTGTGGAAACCATAGAAAACCCAAATTTGGATGCTCGGACGGGGATTCAAACCCGCCTCCTCCCTAATGCGAGAAATCTCCCTTAGGTTAAGGGATTCTTGTCAGAAGTACTTGCCGTCTTGGCATTGCCTTCTTTTATTTGTTGTTTCCGTATAAATGTTTGTTTTTCTTTTATATTTTTCATTCTATTGAGCCCTTTTTTTAATTATTTGTTTTTTCTTTTAATATTTTTTCCCTTGTTCTACCTACGCAGTGGGTGGAAACATTCGACAAATTCTTAATTACAAGCCGCGATGAGAATCTATGATTTATGTGATCCAATAGGGTCCAATATGCCATAGCAAACACTCGAGATAGAAGAGTATTTAAGTATACCACCACGTCGGTCTGTTTTTTCGCATTGGACTGCACAGACACCTTTTGACGCATAGATGAAGATGCATTCTGCATGGAAGACCAGCCTACTCTATCTCGAGTCTTTGCTATGGCATATTGGACCCTATCGGATAACACAAAGCATTGATTCTCATTGCGACTTGTAATTAATAATTTGTCTATTTTTCCACCCACTGCGTAGGTAGTACAAGGGATTGTTAGAGTTGGAACAATCAAGAAAACTGATTAGTTTTCTATGACCTCATCAAGAGAGTAGAACCGAAATCCTTAACTTTCAAGAGAAAAGGGAGACTCAGTTTCCATAGGAGGAAGATGATCTGGAAAGGTGTGAAACAAGGCGGAAGAAATCTAAGACCGTGAAGTGTTCAAAAGAAAAATAGCGGAGGTAAAGGATTTGCCCAAAGAAAAAACCATTCAGAAAATGAAGGGTACTTTCAGAAAAAAAAGCAATAATGAGTCCAGAAAATGGGACTGGGGGGGAAGGGAATGGGGGGGGTGGGGG